>APFE030277894.1:136411-163755 GCA_000404065.3 Pinus taeda
CAGGTTGGAAAAAAGGATTATTCCTTACGACGCTGAAAGGAATATCACTCCAGAGGAGAAATTTTGCTAGCAAGTTGTCAGCTTTTTCTTTCTCGTTTCTTTTTAGCATTGAACCAATAGATGGCTGTGAACCAGGTGTGGTTCGAGGAACAAAAAATGATGATGCAGCTATCGGATTCATTGATGCTGTAGTAGAACCAGCACCACTTCCTTCACCTGACCTTTTTCGTTGCCTTTTCACTTCTTCTTTGGCCTCTCTAGTCTGCTCTAATTCATCCAGTGCTCTTGTGGCTTGTAGGATAAGTTCAGGATTTGTATTTGGACAAGGCGTCACATCATGTCCAGGGATTCGTGCAAGGTGAAACTTCAACCTATACACCCCCCCTTTTATATGCTTTCCACACAACTTGCAATTCAATCTTTGTCTATCAAGCGGAGTTGCAGGCTCACCATATTCCCAGAAAGGATCCAATTTCCTTGGCATGTTTGTTTTCTAACTTTGAAGTTGCAAACCTATGGGAAAAAATTAAAATTAATAAGGATTAGGAAATATGAATTTAGGATTACAATTTACAAATATCTAGAATGATAGAATCCAAACTTCCAAACCCAAGTTACCCAACCAAATGGCAAGCAAATGCCAAAAACAATGAAAAAATTTTAAAACATAAACAATGTTTAAAAAACATGAAAAGTTAAAACAAAAAAATTGGTTCCCATAGCCATACCAAGCTACCCATCCCAAATCAATGAAGAAATACAAACAATTCTTTAAACACAATGAAAACAAACAAAAATGGTGCCCATATGAAGTTTTTCAACAAAAAAAAATTAAAAACATAGAAAAACATTGTTTTGAAACAATGAAAACTAAAAAAAATCAACCTACATACCGTTTCTACGGTGAAAATGGCAATCTCCTCTCAAAATGGTGAGCGTAGACCCTTTGAATCGGCGAAATCACCCTCCAAACCCTCTCTCCCAGCTCAGAGCTCTTCCTAACCCGTGCGCTGTCCAAATGGGCAAAAAAAAATCGAATTTTTTCATATAAAACCCGCTGCCCCGCGCCCTGCCGCTTTTTTGGCAAAAAATCGGGAAAAAAAAATTTACCGCGATTTTTTCCCTTAAAAAGCGCGATTTAATCGCCAAAGGGAAAAAATCGCGATTTTTTCAAAAAATCGCGATTAAATCGCGATTTTCACAACACTGGTCACAGCATACATTACAGCAATATCACTTCAGAAGGAGAACACAATGCCACATCTCAGGTGGACATCATGACAGTGCTCTCAAAATTCTTGATTTCGATTCCATACCCTCACAGTCAATGAATCAAATAATCTCAACATATCATGAAAGGCAGTAGTGCTTGGTGTTGAACAATGCAATGAAGTCTCAAGAAAGGTTCTGGAACTCTAGTGTACAAGGGAGCTCAAGCAAGAATCTCATTGAAGGAGATCATTCAAGAAAGCATCAAGGTGAAGATTTCATCTTCACATGACAAGTAAGTATATTTTCATTCTATATTCAAGATTGGTTAAATGACTTCATGATGGCAAGGACATCTATGAATTGGATGGGTTATCAAGATTCCTTGCATGAAGGAGAATAGACATAGTCCTCTAAGTACTTGAAGTCATCAAAAGGTCTCCTCTGAATTTATGAAAAGGGATATTTATGAAAGATTCCCTCATATAGCAAAATTGGAGACATCAAAGTGATGTAGATGATAAACTCATTCTCTTAAGGTGCAATAAAAAAGGTCAAATGAAATCTGATCTACATGAAAGTAAAAAGGCATCAAAGGATGTAGGATATCTTCACAAGGTCTTATATATATGATCTCGGAATGAAGACAACCATCATTGATGCACTGGCAAGGTGACAAACATCCATGAACAAGAAGGTTACCTCATTCAACAACTTGTAGTCTCTATGCAAGATAGAGAAGGACAAGTTGATGGAAAAAATGTTGAAGGTTAAAAGAACTCAACCATGTGCAGAAAATGAAGGCAAGGTTGGTCCTCAAGCAAGACAAAATAAGCATAGTTAAGATTCAATGCTATAGAAAGATTTTGGAAGCTCATATCACTGAAAAATGAACGAAGTTGAAGAAATGGGCCAAGGAAAGAGGGAGTAACAAATCTTTATTATGAGTAAGATAGTATCCCTCACAAAAAGGTCCTATCATAACCTCCTAGATCTTGTGATTATGATAATAAGATGCATCATGGCATCATGGAAGCATTAGAAGCAAGAGCTCGTGACATCACCATGGGAATCATGAAGGACAAAATGGACAAAATCCATGGCAGTCAAACATGAAGGATATAGTTCTTGGGGATCTCATTGAACGTTGAAGGAAACACAGATGTCATCCAAGACAAGGCTCATCATACATCAAGCCAAAAAGGAAACATCTGCCAGATGGGGATATGTAAGATCCTCAAATTTCTTTGACGGAATCCTCATCAGAGTGTTCACTAATCTAGAGAGGAAGCAAGTGTTTCATCAAGAACTCTGGAATTCATGGCATGATGGTGTGATGACACGAAGCAGATCAAGGGATTGAAGATCTTTTCAAACAAGGAAGTTGTTGGAAGAAGCCTAGATGACCTAAAGGTAAAATGAGGTATGTATGCTTGTATTTATTATTATAATGTCATGTCATATGGTTGCAGCTAACATCGATAATTACTTCTATCTTAAGAAACATTCTCAAGAGAAAAAGGATCTTCTCCTCTGAAAGAATGCAGGAAGGCATAAGTTGTACTCAATGAAATCAACATAATATGTCCTCATATGAAGTATGAGGTACTTGACTAAGAAACTCTGATTTAAAGCTCCTGGAAATGGAATGTGTGAGGAAGGAAGAGATCGTGAGATATGCAACCATTATGAAGGTGATCAACATCCAAAAGACCAAGAAGATTTGACTAGAAAATTTCCTAGAAAGATATGACGACTGATGAAAGTCTGAAAAAGATGAAAACCCTTGACAATGGATATCTTTGGGAGATCTGTCAACATGTATGTAGGATGTTGATAGCTACAAGAAGATGTCATGATAAAGATCCATCTCGAAACGTACAATTTCATTTAATGTTATGTTTTGATTTCTTGAATAATATCTGGATGAGTTCATGCAGAGCCACTGGCACAAGAGTTGTAAGTACAAGTACAACTAGCATTCATGTGGTGGATGGAAATTCCTGATAGAAACATGATGAGGAAGAAGTAGCCGTATGAAGAAGGTTCCAGATATGTACCAAGAAGGCCACTTTCCATGACGAAAGGAATGACATGATGGAATAAGAATGAAAGTGATCGATGGTTGTTACCCTAAAAGGAAGAAGCTCAACTAAATTTCATGACATCAAGGAGAGAAGTTGATCAAGCAGCTGAAGGAACCACAAAGAAAAATTTGTTCATATATAGAAGAGTCCTTAGCTAAGAGGGAGCTCTGACAGGGCCCTAATCAAGAGGGAGTTTGAATTAAGATCACCCCTGATTACAAAGGAGTGACAATTGTGCTTTTTCCATGTCATATGTCATGCACTAGACTAGGACTAACAGTCGTAAGTCTAGATGAAGGCCATGAATGGAAATGTACACACATGATAGACACAACATTCTTGTCTTCACTTGGAAGAAAGAATGGAAGGATTGTTGATTTGGGGTAGCATCGGATGTGCTCTAGTCATGAAAATTAGTGGAGAGGCTAAAGTGCATGAGATCTCCAAGGCACAGAAATGGTTTGGGAAATTCTACTCGGTGAAGGAGATATTAAAATAATTAATATTTGTAATGGGTTCTAAGTCTAAACTTAGGAAAATTAAAAAATTAATGGGTATTAATATAAAACTGGGTCAGATAGTTCTAAATGACATCGATCAAACCAAATCTAATCTTAGTCGTTGATTAGAGATGTAATCTCGGTCGTTAAAGACTCAACAGATACAGGTTTGAGGGTGAGTTGGAGATACACCAGAGTGATCGGTTAGTTCGATTTTCTAGAGCGGGGTTTGCTAAGAGAAATTGAACCAGTGATCAGAGTTGCAGCGAGGGGCAATGAGTGATCAGAGTTGCAACGAGGGGCAATGAGTATGAGGCAAAGAGGCAGAGATAGTGTCGGACGACCAGCGCATAGGCAGAGAGGCACACACAGAGCCAGAGGGAGCCAAACAAAGGCCAACAGTGACTGCGCAGAGGCCAGAAGGGCATGCATCACCCACGCAGAGGCTGCAGAAGTGACGCAAAGGGTCTGAGAGGCTGCAAAGAGCCTTAGAGGGCTGACACAGAGGGTTTCAGGCTGACGCAAAGGGCAGGAGGGTTGACGCAGTGGTTCAAATTGTGTTGGAGAGAGTTTCGTGATGCAGAATTTCAGAATATCTGCTTCCGAAGAGAGGTACTACTGCCAAATTATTCTCTGTCGGGTGAGCCAGTTTGGCACCCAGTGTACTCAAGAAAAGTTGCTTAATAATAAAACCCTCAGAACTGTTGCACCGTTTTTCCCAATGGGTTTTTCAGGGAAACAATTGCCCAAAAATAACAGTGTCCCTTGTGTGTTTTTCTACTTCTTTCAACTATTGATCTATAGATGGTTGAAACTGTATTGTGTTTATTTCAGTGTTTATATGGTTAAATAACTTGTTAGTAATTAAACACGTAGGCAAACTAAACCAGAGAATACTGATAAAATTTCTGACTGGTAATACTTAGAAATTTCAACATGGTATCAAAGCGTTGCAGATCATAGGAGAGTTGAAGGCGACAGCAGAATGAGAGAATTTGTAGCAGAAACGGTTGTCCCGAGTGACAAAAGTTGTTCCTAGGCAGAAACCAGCAGAGAAGGGTTGATGCAGAGGGCCTGCTTCATCTGTTCGAGCCAGAGAGAGGCCAGCGCAGAGGCAGAGGAAGGTAGAAGAGGCTCCAGAAGAGCCACGCAGAGACTAAGAGGGTTGACGCAGTTGGCCAGGGGAGAAAATCAACCTTGTTGGGATTGCGCAGAGCCTAAAGGCTCAGTTCTTCAGTGGTTGGGGCATACGAAGCTGTGGACAAATTGCAGAGAGTGAAGTTGATGGCGTGTTGTTGTTGTCAAGGCAGAACAGTACCTAACAGGATAGAACCAAGGTAGAAGGGAGTCGCTACCTAGGCGGATTTCTAGCCAAGAAATCCAGATCAATGTTGCAAGAGCATAGGAGATCGGAGAGGTGCGATTCGACTCTTGGCAGGAGGATTTCTAGGAGGGAAATCGAGACTCAGAGGGAGTCTAGCACAGAACTTCCACGAGGGAAGTAAAGACTCACAGGGAGTTGAAGAGAGAACTTCTAGGAGGGAAGTAGAGACTCAGAAGAGTCGAAAAGAAGAGCAGAGAGATGGCCGTGAATGGACTGAGGGATCAGGACAGGCTAGATGGGGCGTCCAACTTTGTCATCTGGAAGGCCAAGATCTTGTCCGTTCTAGATAGACATTACATCAAGGCCTTCACCTTGAGAACCGTCGCTATCCCAGCCGACCCAGCTGACAATTAAAGGTACGAGGATACGATGGCCAAGGCGAAATGCATAATCCTTGATGGGGTCAAGGATCATGTGGTCCAGCATATTGCCGAGAAGAATACGGCAAACAAAATGTGGGACACCTTGACGACATTGTATCAGGGAACTTTCTTGCAGAGGAAGATGCTACTGGAGAATCAGTTGCGGTCGTATCAGATGCATAAGGGGGAGGAAGTAGATCACTTCCTCAGCAGATTGAAGGAGATTCGAGACCAACTGACTTCCATAGGGGCCGCGCCGGATCAAGAGTTAATGGTGAGGACCGCCCTGAATGCAGTCTCTGAGGAGTGGGAGATGTTTGTCCAAAGCATTTTGGGCAGAGAACATCTTCCAGATTGGGAAGAACTATGGGCAGCTCTTCGTCAAGAAGAGATCAGACGGCTGACCAAGGTGGGAAGTAGTAGCAAAGGAGCTCGGGTCAAGAAAGTGGAGGAAGAGGATGCAGCTCTGGCATCTGCAGGGCAGTAGGGGAAGAGGAAGAAAAAGGACCTCTCCAAGATAAAGTGCTTCAACTGTGGGGAACTGGGCCATTATGCAAACCAGTGTCCGAAGAAGAAGAATAAGGGAGAGACATCTGACTCCAAAGCAGCGCCAGAAAAGGCGCAAAAGGAGGTAGAGGATGATGATGATTATGCCATGAGTGCTCATGTACCTCTAGAGAAGAGGTGGGGAGACGTCCAGTTGTAGTCAGGAGGACTATAAGAGATGCAGGGCAGGATCCCTGAGGTACCCAAACTCTTGGATCATACCTAGCTATGGGAGCCTCGAAGTGACAGTAGCAGGATGGCGGATGTCAGTAGAAGCGGATGCAGATGGAGCGACAGAGAGTGCAAGAGTCCCATGCGGCGAGCGCAGAGAGGGTTGCAGCAGTGCGAGAGGCAGAGAGGAGGTTGCAGCAGTGCAAGATGGCACAGAGAGGTTTGCAGCGACGCGAGAGGCACAGAGTTGTTGCAGCAACGCAGAGGCAGCAGAGGGAGCACAGGATAGCGGTCGAGAGAGTTTTAGCATCGAGAGGGTTTCTAGCCTGACAAGGATGTCAGTAGTTGGGTAGATCAGTTACTTACTTCTCGGTAACTGAGTTGCAATGCAACAGTAGCAGTGGTAGTGCTATGGGCAACACAATGCAGCATGATGAGAGAGAACTGTAGTGCAGATGTAGTGTTGGGAAGAAGGACCAGCAACAGCACAGATGCAGAGGGAGTTGTCGTACAGATGTAGCAGTGGCAGTGGTAGGGCCACGGGCAGCAGTGCAGAGGACGTTGGGCAGGAAGGCCTTGCATCAGCACAGGTACTGGTGTCGTATAATCAGGGTGATGCTCAGTGGTGGAGTATTACTAGAGCACGTTCCTCGCTAAGAGGGAGTGTTGACTTGGGTTAGCATCGAATGTGCTCTAGCCATGAAAATTGGTGGAGAGGCTAAAGCACATGAGATCTCCAAGACCCATAAATGGTTTAGGGAAATTCTACCCGGTGAAGGAGATATTAAAATAATTAATATTTTTATTGGGTTCCTAAGTCTAAACTTAGGAAAATAAAAATATTAATGGATATTAATATAAAACTAGGTTAGAAGGTTCTAAAAGAAATGAATAAAGCCAAATCTAATCTTAGTTGTTGATTAGAGATGTAATCTCGGTCGTTGAAGACTCAACAGAAAAAGCATAAGAGGAGGCTTGAGGGTCAATTGGAAATACACCAGAGTGATCAGTGAGTTCAATTTTCTAGAGCGGGGTTCACTAAGAGAAATCGAACCAGTGATCAGAGTTGCAGCGAGGGGCAGTGAGTATGAGGCAAAAAGGCAGAGATAGTGCCGGAAGTATAGCGCAGAGGCCAGAAGGGCCTGCGTCACCCACGCAGAGGCTACAGAAGTGACGCAGAGGGCCAAAGAGGCTACACAGAACCTCAGAGGGCTGATGCAAAGGGATTCAGGCTGACGCAGAGGCCAGGAGGGTTGACATAGTGCTTCAGATTGTGCTGGAGAGGGTTTCCTGGGACTCTTTAAGATTATCTACTTCCGAAGAGAGGTACCACTGCCAGATTATTTTCTCTGGCGGGTGAGCCAGTTTGGCACCCAATAAACTCAAGAAAAGTTGCTTAATAATAAAACCCTCAGAACTACAGCACCGGTTTTCCCAAGTTTGGTTTTTCCGGGGACAATTGTCCAAAAATAACGGTGTCCCTTGTGTTTGTCTATTTCTTTCAATTATTGATCTGTAGATGGTTGAGACTGTATTGTGTTTATTTCAGTGTTTATATGGTTAAATAACTTGTTAGTAATTAAACAAGTAGGCGAAATAAACCAGAGAATACAGATAAAATTTCTAACAGGTAATACTTAGAAATTTCAACAAGGATTAGGTAATCATCTGGCATCTAATGCCCTTTGAGGATGTGTAGGGCATCCAAGACAAGAGTGGGCAGGAGGACCGATATTCTTTGAGGGTTGGGAACCCAAGATAAGAATAGTCCTAGAAGGTCATACTCTGAGAACACCAGGGTGGGTATGTACCTTGAAAGACAATGATGAAGGTGTCTATAGATCATTGGTCTCGCCAGCATTGTAGCTCATGGTCTCATGGAGAGATGGAGTTGTTAGTCAAGGCCTTGCACTATGACAACGCTGATTGATATGATGTTATACAGATGGGATTACCAATCCGATTCTTCTTATGAGAAATACTTCAAATTGAGAATAACCAAGTACCATTGTAAATACCTCCCTAGTTAAGAGGGAGTGTTGAAGAAAAGTGTAACTAGGTTGTATTAGTCAATGTAATTTTGATCTTTGTACTTGTCAAGAAAAAGAAATATTATTTTTATATAATTATATGAATGAGTTTCTTGCTCATTCCATAGGTCTAGGAAAGTCAAAGAGTCAAGATTATGTTAAAGAGCTCTTTATGAGCATTTATGTAATGTAAATGGGTCAACCTAGTGTCAAGAAGCCCTCCAAGACCAACACCATTCTTCAACAAAGAAAACTACAAGCAAAACGATGAAGAGAACATCATGTTGGCCTACAAAAATTAATTAAACAAATAAAGATGACATGTCAGCTCATATAAATGACGCAACAGTTCACTTCGTCATGTCGACTCAAATATAGGGTCAAACCACTATAAATAGGCATGTAAAGTTCAGAATTACAGTCAGATTTTTTCGAATATCTTTGCAACTTCGGAGGTGCAGGAACTCGCATTTTTCTGAGATGATTCGGTCAAGAACAAGGACTGTAATCCGCATTTCAGGAGAACAGTCTCTCGAACCTCTGAAATCTCGGGCAAGGTACAGGGAAGCAAGCATCTCGAATAAAGTGCGGTGGGACAGTGTTTCGGATAAATGAAGTGGCTTAAAATCTCAGATGAGGACAACTTTCCTATGTTTCTGGGATGGACATCATGATCTTTGTCTCGGCATACCTAACACAGCCATGTGTGATGTGGAGTATCCATGTGATCTCATAGTTACATAGCTACAGTCTCATGAGGAGGACCTCGATGTGGCATACATCCTAAACATAGTCTTGACCTCGATATAGTTGCAATCATGATGAAAAACGCAGTTCAGCTATCATATATATACCTTAGAATGAAGATCTCATTGTTATAACAAAGACCTCGGTTAAGATGTAGCATAGGTGTAGCAGTGATGAAGATCTCAATAAAGGTGCAGTCATGGTGCAGCAGTAATGAAGTTCTTTGTGGTGCAGTAGTGATGACTTCAATGGTGGAACAATGATGATGATCTCAACAGTAACAAAGAAGAGGATTGGTGTCTTGGTCTTGGAGTGGCATAATAGATCAAGGGTCAAGGTCTTGGTGTTCGTCAATTAGAATCTCTATAAGAAGAATTTTGTGGGGGTTTTCCTCCCCAAGAGGGAGAGGTTTTGGCCCTAGCAGAAAGCCAAACATCATGTGTTCTTGTCCCTTTGTTTTGGTAGCAGTTTGATGAAGCAAACACACACACTAATAATAAGAAGAAGATCAAGCTAAGATAAATTGTAAAAGCGCTTCACAAATTGTTATCATGTCTAGAAGAATCACATTAATCCCACTTGCCCTAGATTCTTCAACAAGAAGGTTGCCTGAAATTCGTACGACCCAATCAGATGAGGAGAGAGAGATACATGTGAGAAGAATGAATGTCCAAATGAGGTAGATGCTCCTTCTATTTATATGCAATGTTGAGGGTGAAGACCCATGACTTTTGCGCTTCTGAGCCTACATTAGATTGTTGGCCGACCTTGACAATTTGTCCATAGAAGAAATAAATTCATAATTCCATTTATACATGTTAGAATGAGATGATCTTTAAATCTATCCTACACGTCTCGGAAAGAGGAATCCAACAAAAATATCATCTCCATCATATGAGCTATCCAAGGTGGAGTTTGGCCCTAGTTGCCAAATTTAACAGGACAACATTGTGAAAATTCCGAAACTAGAATCCTATTGCAGCAAATGGAATTTGTTTTGCTAATTGTTAATTATTTAACAATTTATCTGTTACAGAAAATATCAAATAAATCACACTGCAACAACCTTCACAAATAAACTGCGCAAATAAAAATAGCGCTCGAATTGAGAAAATACTAGTGCACACAATAAAAATGACACTGTTATTTTTGGACAATTGTCCCCGGAAAAACCCAACTTGGGAAGACCGGCGCAGCAGATGAGGGTTTTGTTATTATGCAACAGTGAAATTTTGAGTACAATCTATGGATCCCAACTGGTAATCCAAACAGCAAGAAAATATGGCCAAAATTATGTAAGGGAATCACCCTTCTTCCACAAGCAACCCCGGCACAACTTCTCTTCAGAAACTCGTCCTCCTGGACCCTCTGCGTCAGCCTCCGCACTGCTTTGCATAGACCCTATGACGTCGAACCTTTGAACTGCCTCTGATGAAGTCGTTATGCCTATCTTTGTTGAGGAAATTGCTTCTTAGGCACTCTGGACACTCTGCCCGACCTCTGGAACTGAAAATGAATTTCTCTCCAGCTAAATCGAATTGCTTCTCTAAAGCAATAGCACAATCTTTTGCGCTACCTCAGTGGGAATAACTCAGGCCCTTGTTGATGCCTCTCCGGATCTGGAAAACTTCCTCTGGATCACTCTCTGCCCTTCACTATCTCTACTTCAATCTCTGGCTCTCCAGCAACTATTATTTCTCTTTGGAAATCGATCTACCAAGGAAATTAAACTGTTGGTGTTTCTGGTGTGCCTTCCAAGTGCCCATCAAATCTTCTTACAATCCACAGTTGGAGCACTAACGACTAAGATTAAAACTTAATCAATGGCTAGGATCAGCTTGGAGTAGATCTGTGTGAGTTTCTAGATGATTCGCACCTTGACTTAATTAATTCTGAATAATTAATCATATTCCCTAAGTTTAGACTTAGGAAATATTTAAAAAACTAGTTAATAATCTAATTAAACCATTTCTAGGTGGAATTTCCAGAAACAATTTCTGAGTTTTGGAGATCTCATGTATTCTAGCCTCTCGACCAAATTTCGTGGCTAAAACACATCCGATGCTACAGAAACTAACACTCCCTCTTAGCGAGGACTGTGTTCTCTCTAGTGTTGCACATCCTGCCACAACACCCTGTCTCTGTATCACCTCCCATCATGTTGTTGATCTCTGGTTGTTGTTGCCCACCAACTACTGCACCTCCCTTCACGTTGTTGATCTCTGGTTGTTGCTGCCCACCAACTACTGCGCAACTCTAATGTTGTGTATGTGTTGCTACTAACATTGCCATATTGTTTCCAACCATGCATCTACACTACAAGTCCCTCTCATTTGTTGTTTATGCAATTGCAACTATTGCAACTAAGAAGCATCCAAAATGTTGAATCAACTATGTTCAGTATGATGCATCTGTCTCCCAAGTCCTAACTATTACTAGCATCTGCACTGTCACTGAGCCACCTACTCTGTTGTCAACACTGCATGCGCTCCTCGGTATCTCACTGCTACTAGTATGCAACTGTCACTCTCGTACTGACTGCATCAACTGCCACTGATCCAACCTACTAGTGAATACTATGAGCCCCCGTAGCTAGGTAATAATCTATGAGGTGGACTGCTCAATGGATCTTGCCCAAATTTGTAGCTCTCTGGGGCTACAACTCCAAGTCACCCCACCTCACTCCTGGAGGTGTTGCTGCCAACATCGCGGAGTCATCCTCCAACCTAGAGGACAACTTGTTGATCTCAGTTGACGTTGCCTGCTAGTCTTGCTTCTTTGACTTGCCCTTCTTTCTTAGAGGACACTGTGTGTTGTAGTGACTGAGCTCATCAGATTCACATCTGAAGCACTTGACCTTTGACAGGTCCTTCTTCCTTCTCTATTACCCCTGCCCCTTACTGGAACCCTTTGATGTGAGGGCCACATTTTCCTCCTTCACCACCTTCAATCTCCTACCACTCATGGATCTCTTTTACAGAGGTCACCTCAACTCCTCATGCTGCAAGTCTAACCACATTTTGTCCCATTCTGGTAACTTGTCTTTGCCCAATATACTTAGGACAAAAACTTGCCACTCCTCAAAGGCACTATTCAGTGCCAACCTCACTAGCTTTGTTGGTTAAGGTGATGCCCCAACCGCTGCAAGCTGGTCTCGGACCTCCTAAATCCTAGTGAAGAAGGGATCTATGCCTTCCCCTTTCTGCATCCTGATGCATCTCAGTTTTTCTTCCAAGAACATCTTTCACTGCTCGGAAGTGCCTTGATATAGCATGGAGAGAGCATCCCACATCTCTTTGGCAATACCCTTGTCAGCTATGTGTAAGACTATATGGTCCGGGACTCCACCCAGGATCAACCGCTTTGCCTTCACTATTTCCTTCCTGTATTCTTTTATAGTTGATCTGCATCTTGGGGAACTGCGACAACATTGTCTATGCAAAGGTTCAGGCCATATTCATCCAACGGGAAGGACATCCTCGCCTTCCAAATGACATAGTTGGAGGAACCCTCCAACCTATCCTAATATCTAAGCCCTGTTGTGGCCATCTCAAAAACTGTTGAAAACCCTCTCTATCCTTCTGCTTGGATGTTGCTCTGTTATTTGCACTCTAATGCACAGATTTTCTAGCTTCTACTACCAATATGCCTAGAAAAATTGAACTTTTGAGACTTGAAGTTCCATGAGAGAAATTGTCCCCCTATTGTGTCCAAACAGAAATCTGCGTCCAAACATAAATTTGCTGAGCGAAAATCCGAGTTGCAACTGCTCCCTCTGATTGGTGGAATCACAATCCTGGGAAATTCGACTTTTCTACAACCTTGCAACTGAAAATCCAATTTATGCCCCAGCAATTCGACCTGTTTGTCTAGTTATTGCACTACCTCTAAAAATTTTAGCCTCCTGCTCCCTCTAAGCAGCGAAATTTTCTCCTCAGCTTTTAAGCTTCCCGGTTGATCGCACATGCTCTGATACCATATGAAAATTCCAAGATTGGAATCCTATTGCAGCAACTAGAATTTATTTTTCTAATTGTTAATTATTTTAACAATTCACACTGCAAACTTCACAAATAAACTACAGAAATAAAAATAGCGTTGGAACTGAGAAAATACTAGCGCACAATAAAAATGATACCGTTATTTTTGGACAATTGTCCCCGAAAGAACCCAACTTGGGAAAACTGGTGCAGCAAATCAGGGTTTTATTATTATGTAGCAGTGAAATTCTAAGTACAATCTATGGATGCCCAACTGGCAATCCAAAAAGCAAGAAAATCTAGCCAAAATTATGTAAGGGAATTACCCTTCTTCCACAAGAAATCCCGACACAACTTCTCTTCAGAAACTCATCCTCCTGGACCCTCTACGTCAGCCTCTACACTGCTTTGCGCAGACCCTACGACGTCTAGCCTCTAAATTGCCTCTGATGAAGTCATTTTGCCTATCTCTGCTAAGGAAATCACTTCTCCGGCACTCTAGACCCTCTGCCCTGCTTCTAGAACTGAAAACAAATTTCTCTCCAGCGAAATAGAATTGCTTCTCTGAAGCAACTGCACAATCCTCTGTGCTATCTCACTGGGAATAACTTAGCCCCTTGTTGCTGCCTCTCCGAATCTGGAAAACTTCCTCCAGATCAATGTCTCTGCCCCTCACTGTCTCTACTTCGATCTTTGGCTCTCCAACAACTGTTGTTGCTCTCTTGAAATAAATCTGCCAAGGAAATCGAACTGCTAGTGTATCTGGTGTGTCTTCACCAAGTTCCCATCGACATCCTCTTATAATCCATTGTTGTAGCACCCATGGTCAAGATTAAAACTTAATCGATGGCTAGGATCATCTTGGAGTCGATATGTGTGAGTTTCTAGATGATTCGCACCTTGATTTACTTAATTATAATTAATCAACCATACTCACTAAGTCTAGAATTGGGAAATATTTTAAAAACTGGTTAATAATCTAATTAAGTTATTTCTAGGTGGAATTTCCATAAACAATTTATGGGTTTTGGAGATCTCATGTATTCTAGCCTCTCCACCAAATTTTGTGGCTAGAACACATTCGATGCTACAAAAAATAACAAACATAAAAGAAGAAAGACCGAAATTTTTGGGACTATTTTTAGGGCTACATCTCCCACACGTGCGAAAAGTTAGGGTATCATTGCAGTCAACTTTGCAAGGCGAAATCTCGTGTCAACATAATCAAGTTTGCAAGCTGAAATATTAAGGAAGAGAAACTACATCACGCAAAGGAGAGAGAAGGTCTTCTCAACCATCAATCTACCCACACGTGCGACATTGCAAAAGGTGCAGGCAAGCCAAGAATTGCAATCCTGTAGCAACAAGCCGAAATTCTAAAGAAGAGGTCGAAAATTTGAAGTTTGGAGCAAGTTGCCTTGGGTTGACTTTGTGAGAAGCAAGTTCATCAAAAAAGAGGTTTGACTTGGTCTTGGAGGGATCTTGGTCAAGGGTCATAGGTTTTGGAATTCGTCATCTAAACATTCTATAAGAAGAGAAGAATTATTGTGGGTTTTCCTCTCAAGAGGAGAGGTTTTGGCCCTGGCTTGCAACCTACATTTTGTGTCCTCTCATCTCATTGTTCTTCATTGTTTGGAAGCTATTTGATGATTAAAGAACACTATAATAGTCAAGTAAAGAAGAGCTAACTACAAGTACATCAAATTAAGTAAAAGAGCATCACAAGCAGTTATCAAAGTAAGAGAAATCACCTAATCTAGCTACCCTTAGATTTCTCAATAGGAATAAAATCGACTCCATCATAATTTCAAAATTTATAAATGTATTCTATCTTATAAGCAAGCCGGCTCCATGGGTTAAGGGCTAGTCAGCCCCCTTTCTAGACCCCCTCCTTCGACTATATACAGAGGGCTCGTTTCTCCTCCAAGAGGTATCACTCTCACGCCTAATTATTAGCAATCTCTTCAAATTTTTTGAGGCCAAAGTAGTCCCGAAGATCTACAGTTGGAGGCCAAGTTTCTTCAAGGCGTATGTTGGTTTTTCTGTTTATATTTCTCAGTTATGATTCGCTAGCTAGGGCAGAACTTTGTGGTGACAGTTTAAGGGCTATCTCTAGGCATATTACATGTTTGAGAGGCAAGTTTGAGGCGAAATCTCTAAGGCACTTTTGCGTCTTGAAAAATATTCTTCGAACTGAAAAATTAATTATCTATTGCAATAACTGAAAAATATTCTTCTAACTATCAAATCAACTATGCAGTTTATTTGCTATGACAAATATCGAATAAGTTTACTACTACAATTTTCACAATAAATTACTACGGAAATAAAAATGCTAGAAATAGAGAAATTCTAGCAGAAAATATTAACACAATTATTTTTGGACAATTGTTCCCGAAAAAAACCAATGTGGAAAAACCCGTGCAACAGATGAGGGTTTTCTTATTAATTTTCAGCAGCAAATCTGAGTACAAGAATTCTAGCAATCTAGACAGATAGAAAATATTGAGAGAAATTTTATAAGGAATTTCTCTCTCCACAGCAACTTGTTGATCCCGAGATGGACCCTCTGCCCATACATTGGTGCGTCTGTGTCACTCTCTACACAGTGACTACGCAGTGCTCTTGTGGAATACGCTCTCTCTTTGGCTGCCTCTTCCTTAATTCGGAAATTTGTCTTCCAAACTCTTGTTGCTACCCTCTCTCTCTCACCCACTTGCTCTCTCTCCTCTGTTGAATCACAGCTACTGAGAAAATCAATCTGCCTAGGCAACTAAGTAACTGCACTGGTTTGTTCTTCATTTACCCATCGACTTCTTATAATCTTCTGTTGGAGCACCAATGGCCAAGATTAAAACATAATCGATGGCCCAGATTATTTCTCTCTCGATCCGTGTGAGTTTCTAGAACATTCACACCATGACTTAATTAATTCTAATTAATTAGTCGTATTCCCTAAGTTTAGACTTAGGAAATATTTAAAAAACGACTAATAATCTAATTAAATCACTTCTAGGTGGAATTTTCAAAAACGATTTCTGAGTTTTGGAGATCTCGTGTATTCTAGCCTCTCCACAAAATTCTGTGGCTAGAACACATCCGATGTTACAAAAACTAACACCTTGAAGCAAGGTCTAAGGCTCATTTCGGGTCTGTTTTGAGGGCTTTCTGCAGCAAACTTCAGCTTCTTCCTGAAGCATACTTTGGCCTATTCTAAAGGAGTATTCCAGGCCTGCAACAGAGCTTAATCCGTCCAAATCTAAGGCTTGTTTTTAAGTCAAGCTTGGTCATCCATAAGGTTGTTTTCTGAAAACTAATCCGAGCTGTGTTTGAGGTTTGTCCAAGGCTTAATTCAAGGCATCCTTAAGGCTGAATTTGTTGTGATATTAGGGCCACAGTAGCCTTGTGAATGGCAATCTATGTCAGGCATGCATTGAAGGTTAAAAGGGATCGAGTCTGAGTTTTGGCCACTGATTAAGTGTCTGGTCAAGGCCAGCATTGGGAACAAAAAGAAGGGCTCCTGAGCTGCAAACAGATGGACAAATCAAGCCCCCTTTAAGGGCAGTTTTATAGCTAATTTGGGTCAGCAACTTGGGGTTTACGAAGCACAGAATTGAGGGCAAATCTAAAGAAATCAACAGCAGCAAAAGGAGGTCAAGCCATCTTGTTGAAGCTTGTTTTGAAAAGGAAGAAGGCCATTGTAGCAGAAACAAAGAGGCAGTCTTCTCCAAAATTAATCTAAGGTATGTTGAGATTTGGTAGCTTGGGAAGTACTCCAAGCCCTAAGGTTCAGGGTTTCGAGGTTGGAGCGCCACAAATGGCTTTGTGGGCATGGAATCCAAGCATGTGGCCTTTGCACCCAAGCTGGTGGGTGAGGAACTACGAGGCATTTCGATGATTTGACACATAGAGGTGTTAAAGGAGCCTTAGAGGAGACAGGGGCAGCAAAAATCATCAAAATACGAGTTGTCTAGCATGAGATATTAATTTTTCTTTGTCACTGTTGGGTTTGCAAAACAAGAGTTAAGGTCGGCTAGCTGTTAAGACTCAAGAGGGCTTATGACAGTTGTACAAGCTCTAAAGGGCAGTTTATTGGAGCCCTTGGAAGAGATATAAATATAAGGATGATGTGAGGTCATTTCACACATCCCAAGTGCAACAATTCATAGGAGACATCTTCTGTGACAGCCGCAGCACAAGGAGGACAGGGCTGATGTAGTAAGGGACTGTTTGGAGGTCTGTTTGTGGGTTTTGGAAAGTCCAAGGTGCAGCAGAGGCAGGCCGAGGCAAATCTGGGCTCATAGGTGCAAAGAAAGGGTGGTTTCCTCCCTGTTCTGGTAGGCTGCAAGCCCTGTAGCAATTACAGAGGTAACGCAGGCCTGTTTTGGGTTTTTTAGAGGGACCGTAAGGCCTAATTCCTACAGCATAATCAAGGGACACGCAGCATATGCTAGCAGCTTCAGGAAGGAGGCAAGCCACATTGGAAAAAGGGACTGTTGGGGGAACTTGAGAGGGCTGATGTGAGTTATGATCATGCCCTAACCAGGTATCAGACCTACAGCAGTTGCATCAAGCCCAAAAATAGAGCTACGTTGCTGTTTCAAGTTGAATCTTGTTGCTAGGTGGATGAGGTCCTAGAAAAGGACAAGTTGTTTGGTTGTTGTTTGGGCATTTGTGGGGTGAAAATGCCCAAATCTGTGCCCTAAGTGCAGACCTTAGGAAGGACTCTAAGGGCTGCTAGGAGTGGCAGTTTGGAGGAGCTCAAGGTATGGCCAACCAGGAGCGGTTTGACAGCTCGTGTTCATTGTTGGAGAAGAAACATTCGATGATCATAGGTGGCAGCCCTTCTGCCCTATGTTAGTCTTCATTGGAGCAGCACAGCAAGACTATAGTGGGAAGAAAAGTCCCAAAAGAGCTGAGCAGCAGCAGTGGGCAGAAGTCTCAAAGTGCTGTTGTTAAAATTGATAACTAGGGCCAAACTACATATGGGTCACCTTATTTATGACAGCTGATATTTTTCTTGGATTCCTCTCTCCGAGAGGTGTAGGATTGATCTAAAGATCATCCAATTCTGACATGTAAAAATGAAGATATGAATTTATTTGTATTATTGACAAATTGTCAAGGTCAGCCAGCAATCAAAATGGGCATTTTTACCCTCAGTTCATCCTCAACGTTGCATATAAAAGGAGGAAACCTCAAGTCATTATTCCATCATCTCATCTTCACTCATCTCTCTCCTCACTTGATTGGGTACGCAAATCTGGCAGCTTTCTCTCACTCGTGCGAAGGAAGGACTTTTCTGTTTTGGGCTGCGTTGACCTCCCTTTGACTGCACTTAGGGTGTGGCAGCTTCTCGTTGGCAGGCCGCAGATTTGGGCACGGAAACCAAGGTGATCTAACCTCTGGTTTGACCAGCATTGACTGCCCTAGTTGCTGGCTGGAGTTTGACTTTCATTGACCAGCGTTTGACTGGACTTTTTGGGGCTGTTTTGGACTGTTTGGGTTCGCTATTGGAGGCCGAAGTTCACTGGGTTTGACCGAGCTGCTTGAAAGAAGAATTCTGCCATGTTTCACCAGCGTTGACTTTTCTGGTTAGGGCTTTACTGCTGCTGTCATAAATTATCAGATTTGTAAATTTGTACTATCTCTCTCTGCTGAACTATTGAAGAATATAAGAAGAATTGATCAAGGGTTTCCCCACATTGGGGTTTGTCCCTCGCTGGTGCCACATCTTGTGTCCTCTTGTATTGGCTTGTCTTCTATTGTTTATATTTATGTTCTATCTGCATTTTACTATCATACTGATGTGATTGCTAAATTGGATATTAATATTGGGCTAATAAAGAAATTGAAGTAATTGCTCTTAAGCATAGAACATACCAAAAATTAACATGGTATCAGAGGTGAGGTGAAGACAAAGCCCAAGCAAGAGTGAAAGAGCAATCACTGAAGACAGTTGGACACAATGGGTTCCTCTTCCCACTTCTTGGCTGAAGACATGCTCCGTGAAAAGTCTGACTATCATGGATGGAATATATCTCTTGATCTGACATCGGAAGAACAAGAAGTGTTGGATTATGTGAAGAGGGAAATCCCTAAGCCTTCTACAAATGAACCGGTTGCTGCGAAGAACAAGTACAACAAGGCTGAAGTCAAAGCGAAGAAGATTATCAGAGATTCCATTGACAAGTGACTGGTGGCCTACATCTACGATTTGAACGCCTCCAAGAATATTTATGACAGACTGGTCAGCATGTTCAAGGTTAGTGATGCAAATCAAATTTTATTTCTCAAAAATAAAATGAAGGATATTAAGAAAGGCAAGGACGAGGATATTCAATCCTGCTTCTTAAGGATCACTGAGATCAAGAATGATCTTCTGTCAATTGGAGAGGTCATTCCTACAGGGAACTTACTATCACTACCCTTGGAGTACTCCCATCCGAGTGGTATATATTTAGAACCACTATTCTCAATAATGATCGAATTCCAGGGTTTGAAGAATTGATGTCAAGATGCATTCAAGAAGAAACAAGATTAGTGGAGCAAGAAATGCCTCCTAATAGAGGCAACCCCACTACTTTCTCCGCTCATTCCAAAAGGAGAAATAATGCAGGGTCTAAAGCTCATTTCAATGGAAAGCCCGGATCTAAGGGTGGAAGGAAGGGTAGGTGCTTTGTTTGAAATAAGTTTGGCCACTATGCAAGGGAGTGTCCAAATAGAAGGGACATGTCACATGATGATGATCACAATCACTCCAGGGGCAACTTCAACAACAACAATCAAAGGATGGCAGGTTCAATGGCAAAGGAAAAAGGAATGCGTGACATCAAGGAAATGGTCAACCCTCCTAGAAACCAAGGAACTCTAGGTATGAAGAATCAAATGTTGTTAACAATAAGCAAAAGGAGTACTATCTTATATCGGCCCTCTCCACTATCTCTCCTCCGGACACTTTGGGGAATTGGCTAATTGATAGTGTTGCCTCAAGGCACTTCACCGGGTACAAGGAAGCTCTCTCTAATCCGATAGAGAAGGAGACAAACTTGGAGATTATTCTTGGAAACGATGCCACCTATCTCGTGAAGGGAGTAGGGAATGTTACCCTTCAATTGAATTAGGGTAACACGATTCATTTACAAGAAGTTCTATATGTACCTGATCTCAAGAAGAACCTGGTGTCCATTTCGGCAATGGAAGACAAAGGATAGAAGGTGGCATTCATCGATGGAAAGGTACGTGTTTGGAAAAGGAATTTTAAAGATGCTTTTACTCTTGGGTTCCGGGTTGACACTTTGAATCAAGTTGGAGGAAGTCCATTTGGAACCATGTCTTGCAACACATCCCTACAATCTGAACTATGGCACCAGAGGTTTGCCCATCTTCATTATAAGGCTCTTCCCGATGTGAGACAAATGGTGACAGGTATGCCCGAGCTCAAAGTAGAACATGAAGGTATATGTCCGCAATGTGCCAAAGGAAAACTTACAAGGGGACCATTCCCCTCAAGTAATAGCAAGACCACCAATATATTGCAGTTGATTCACTCCGACATATCTGGTATGGTGCCCGTAAACTCTTTGGGAGGATACTTATATTATCTCACTTTTACGTATGACTATTCTCGCAAGACTTGGATCTACTTCTTGAAAAAGAAGGATGAAATGTTCATCTGGTTCTGTCACTTCAAATCCATAAACGAAAACCAATCCGAGAAGAGAATCAAGATATTGAGGACTAATAATGGGACTGCGTACGAATCAAATGAATTCCATGACTATTGCAAAGAAGCTAGCATTAAGAGGGAGACCACAACACCATACACTCCTGAGCAGAATGGTGTGGACGAAAGAAGAATCGTACTATTGTGGAAGTTGTTCATGCCATGCTTCATGATCAAGGGCTTCCGCAGTTTCTATGGGCGAAGCTGTGCATACCGTTGTATATGTTCAAAACCGATGCCCTCATCAAGCATTGGACACCAAGACTCCCGAAGAAATGTTCACTAGTAAGAAACCCGATGTCTCTCATTTTAGAATATTTGGAAGTCTCGTATATTTTCATGTGCCGAAAGAGAAAAGAAGCAAATTGGGTGCATCTGGGAAGAAAGGAATCTTCGTGGGCTATAGCGAAAATTCTAAGGGCTATAGAATTTATGTAGTTGGTCAAAGGGAAGTTGAGATAATTCATGATGTCACCTTTGACGAAGATATGGCCCTCAGCAAGATCAACAACCTTCCTGTCCCAAGGAAGGACAAAGAAGTTGACACCGGAAAACAAGATGAAAAAGAGGACGAGATGATGTCGGATGTTGATGAACCTATGGATCCTAATGACCCTCCTCCCCAAGAGCCCTCCTCCTCCAAGAGGAGACCCTCATGGCTTAGGGAGACTCTCGAAGATGCCGAGAAACATATTGCACCGAGGGGGACTTTACGTGAGAGCAAGAAGTCAAACAGGTATCAAGGATACTTGACCGACATGAGCTCTATCATTGAAAATGAACCTTCATCATTTGAAGAAGTCGTGAAGCAACAAGTATGGAAGGATGATATGAATGAAGAGTAGGAGTCTATTATGAAGAATGATGTCTGGGATGTGGTCCCTAGACCCCAGGACAAATCGTTTGTCACATCTAAGTGGCTCTACAAAATCAAGCATGGAACTGATGGAAGTGCAGAAAAGTTCAAGGCTCGCTTTGTTGCCCGAGGCTTCTCTCAAAAGGAAGGTGTAGATTACGATGAGATATTTGCACCTATTGCCCGATACACCACCATCCGCTCGTTCATAGCCCTTGCTGCCTGGCAAGGATGGAACCTACATCAGATGGATGCCAAGACCGCTTTCTTCATGGCTCAATCATAGAGGAAGTCTATGTGGAGCAACCCAAGGGGTTTGAGGTTCATGACCAGGAATCTCATGTATGCAGGTTGAAGAAGGCTCTCTATGGTTTAAAGCAAGCACCCGGGGCTTGGTATGAGAGGATTGATAGCTATCTGATGACGCTGAGATTCACTAGAAGTGAAGCTGATCCGAACCTTTACTTTAAAGTTGAAGATGATAAACCTCTCATACTGGTACTTTATGTGGATGACCTCTTTTTGATAGGTGTAGACACTCTCATTCACAAATGTAAGAGGGAGTTGGCTTCCAAATTTGAGATGGACCTAGGACTGACACATTATTTCCTAGGGTTGGAGGTCTGGCAAAAGCCATGAGAAATTTTCCTATCTCAAGGAAAATATGTTGTCAAGATATTGGAAAGATTTGGGATGGTGGACTGCAAGCCTGTGACTACCCTGATAGAACTTAATTTCAAGAAGTTATGTGGTAGTGCTATCGGACTTGAAATGGGAAATGCTTCTGACTATCGTCAACTCATAGGAGCACTGATGTTCTTGGTGAACTCCTATCCAAATATATGTTTTGCAGTTAATACGTTGAGCCAATATATGGTTGAGCCTCATCATTTATATTAGATTGGTACCAAGAATCTTTTGAGATAACTTGGGGGCACAATCACTCATATTTCATGATCGCTCCAAGCACTAGACATCAGGTACCACTTTATCCGAGATATGATACAACGAGGAGCAATAAAGCTCCATCACATTGGGACTGATGAGCAGGTCGCCGATATTCTGACAAAGCCCTTGGGAAAGGTCAAATTCTTGACTTTCCGAGAATGACTAGGAGTCGTGGAGAGACCCTCTTATGAGGGTCCTGTATGATATGGACATTGAGCTCTGGGAGCTCCGAGTGGCTTGGGGTACTTCTTGGAGCGGTGAGCAACCATAGGGTGAGTGGTTCAGCCTTCCCCTAGCAGTGTACTATGTACAGGGTGAGTGGTTCAACCTTCCTCTGTTATACCCCGTGGCGACATGTAGGCAGGATGAGTGGTTCATCCTTCTCCTGCTGAGACATCCTACCCATGCAGTCTGGGAATCATGGGAAGTACTTCTCATCTGGCCAATGAGTTGGGAAATGAAGATAGGGACCATAGTACTACCGATGGATGCATCATGTACTATCGTATTCCCTATGCTAGGATGATACTGATCTGGGATCAATTGGAACTGACTTCGGGTCAGTAAGAGTGGTATGCACACTCTCTTTTGATTGGAACTGACTTCGAGTCAGTAAGAGTGGTATGAGATACTCTCTTTCATCTGGGACTGACTTCGAGTCCGTAGAGAATGGTATGATACATTCTCGATCACTTCTTCTTCATAGTTCAACAGAGCAAAGCAGTGCAGAGCAGTGCATTAATGGCAGAGATAGCACCGACAGGCAAATGGATTAGCAAATGGAGTTCTCCCTAGTTGAGAGGGAGTGTTAAAATTAGCAACTAGAGCCAAACTCCATATGGCTCACCATATTTATGATAGCTAATATTTTTCTT
Organism: Pinus taeda; assembly: GCA_000404065.3. NCBI lineage: Eukaryota > Viridiplantae > Streptophyta > Pinopsida > Pinales > Pinaceae > Pinus > Pinus taeda. Next base: position 159,833 of record APFE030277894.1, read on the forward strand.
GGATTCCTCTCTCCGAGAGGTGTAGGATTGATCTAAAGATCATCCGATTCCGACATGTAAAAATGAAGATATGAATTTATTTGTATTATTGACAAATTGTCAACGTCGGCTAGCAATCAAAACTGGCATTTTTACCCCTAGTTCATCCTCAACATTGCATATAAAAGGAGACCTCAAGTCATTATTCCATCATCTCATCTTCACTCATCTCTCTCTCCTCACTTGATTGGGTATGCAAATCTGGCAACTTTCTCTCACTCGTGCGAAGGAAGGAGGACTTTTCTGTTTTGGGTTGCGTTGACTAGTGTTGACCTCCCTTTGACTGCGCTTTGGGTATGGCAGCTTCTCCTTAGCAGGCCGCATATTTGGGCACAAGAACCAAGGAGATCTGACCTCTAGTGTGACCAGCGTTGACTGCCCTAGTTGCTGGCTGCAGTTTGACTTTCGTTGACCAGCCTTTTACTAGACTTTTAGGGGTTGTTTTGGATTGTTTGGATTTGTCGTTGGAGGCTGAAGTACACTGGGTTTGACCGAGCTACTTGAAGGAAGAATTCTGCCATGTTTCACCAGCGCTGACTTATATGGTTAGGGCTTTACTGCTGCTGTCATAAATTATCAGAGTTGTAAATTTGTACTATCTCTCTCTACTGAACTATTGAAGAATATAAGAAGAATTGATCAAGGGTTTCCCCACACTGGGGTTTGTCCCTGGCTGGTGCCACATCTTGTGTCCTCTTGTCTTGGCTTGTCTTCTACTGTTTATGTTTATGTTCTATCTGCATTTTACTATCACACTGATGTGATTGCTAAATTGGATATTGATATTGGGCTAATAAAGAAATTGAAGTAAATTTCTCTTAAGCATAGAACATACCAAAATTAACAGTTGTTGCTTTAAAGAACTAAGGAGTAGCTAGTGAGTGTGAAGACCCTATGTGTTGCTCTTAGATGGACTTATGATCAGGTAGAGGGCAGATTGGATAGCCGAGTTCAGTGGCCTAAAGGACTCGGTGCATTGATAGAGGCAGGTGCTGCAGAACAGAAGCGGAGGACCCACAGTGTACAGGATACGACAAAGCAACTGTGATTGCATGCTACATCAGCTAGACCGTCAGTTTATTTTGTATCTTGTATTCTTGTACTAGTGGTTGTATGAGAGCCATTATCCCCAATGTTCCACCAAGACTCTGGGACGGGGAGACGTGGGTGCGGGGAGACGCACAAGGGGGACGTGTGGGAGTACCCTCAAATTTTAGGGAAATTTAGGGGGGACGGGGGGACGTCGGGGTATATAATTTTTTTAATATATATATTATATATATATTATATTATATATATATTTCAAATTCATATTCAATAATGAAAGCATAAATACAATGATACATACATAATTGAATTGAGTAATGAAATACATTGATCCATACTTATCATCCTTACTAATACATAAAGGATTCATCCGTAGACCACGAGATTCAATAATGAAATACTCTGATACATATTCATCATTCATTATTCACCATTCTAGAATCTACATTGATTTAAAAATTAAATTCATCATTCATCATTCTAGATTCTAAATTGATTTAATATTAAAATTCATCATTCATCATTCTAGAATCTAATTAGTCCTAAGCAAAATAGACTATAATAGATACTGAAATCTAAAGACTGGAATAGTATTTTGATATAACTAAACTCAAAATCAGTGGAGTGATGAGTCTAAAAGTCACTCTAAAGTACACAGAGGGCTTGGTGCTCTTGATTAAATACTATTTCCATACCCTTGTACATGACAAAATGCAATGGAAACATTGCAATCCATCGAATCCTGAATTCCTGAAAAACTATTAAGTCTGCAAGATTTTGAGTGAGATCTAAAATTCTACTTTCTGCATATGAAATCCAAATAGGTCGGAACCACTCTCAAACATCCTGAGTCATTTCATGGTAATGTTAAAAATTTAAGTAAAAAGATGAAAATGATAGACAAAGGAGAATGTCACTTTTACTTTAAGAATTTAACATTACCATGAATTGCGTAGCATTAGTAGGGCAATATGATCAAATACTAGGTTTCCCCTGTCATAAATCATTGTTTACAAGCCAATTTAAGGGGGGACGCATAGCCCATTTTGAGGGGGAACGCCCAAGCGTCCCCCTTTTGGGGAGTCGCGTCCCCCACACTGGGGAAACGTCCGCCCTTGCGTCTCTCCACGTCTCCCCAAAAGGGAGACATGGGGAAACATTTCCCCAGACATCCCCCCGTCCCGAGTGCGTGGGGTGCTAGGGGTGCACACACCCAACCCTGGGGGATGCATCCTCGTGGAACACTGATTATCCCTAGTACGGGAGCCTTAAACTATTGTATTATTCAATTGGGTTAATATCAGTGTTGTGAAAATCGCGATTAAATCGCGATTTTTTCACCTTGCCGATCAAATCGTGATTTTTATACGAAAAAATCGCCTAAATTTTTTTTTGCCGATTTTTACTGAAAAAAATCGCGATTTTTTCTTAAAAAGTCGTGGGTAGTTGGGGCAGCACGATTTTATAAACTTTTTTTTGGTTTTTCAATTGCTCATTTGGTCAGTGACGCACGTGGAGGGAAGAGGAGCTCTTGGAGACCAAGCTGAAGAGGGTTTTTACTATTTAGCCAAATCTAAGTGCTTAGAGGAGAGAATCAAGAGGAGACCACCGATTTCCCCATAGAAACGGTATGAGGATTAATTTTTTTTTGTTTTCATTGTTTAAAAACATTGTTTTTGTATGTTTTTCATTGTTTTTGGTTGGGAAACTTGGTATGGGCACCATTTTTCTTTTGTTTTCATTGTTTTTAAAGAATTTTTTGTATTTTTTCATTGATTTGGGATGGGTAACTTGGTATGACTATGGGAACCAATTTTTTTTGTTTTCATTTTTTTTAAACATTGTTTATGTTTTTTCATTGTTTTTGGCATTTGCCATTTGGTTAGGTAACTTGGGTTTGGATTCTGGAATGGTTGGGTAATTTGTGTTTGAAACTTTAAACTTTGGAATGGTTGTTTTAGGTTGGGTTACGGGTAACTTGGATTTTCATTGCACAATCATCAATGTAAAAATTAAAAATTAAAATACTAAATTGTAATTTGTAAATTTGTAACTTGTAATTTTGTAAATGCTAAATTGTAATCCTAATCCTTATTTTCCCATAGGTTCACAACTGCACCAAAACACCATTCAGACTTCAAGTTTGCAACTTCAAAGTTCAAAAACAAACATGCCAAGGAAATTGGATCCTTTCTGGGAATATGTTGTACCTCATGCTCCGAATGATAGACAAAACTTGAGTTGCAAGTTGTGTGGAAAGGAGATGTTCGGGGGGGTGTACAAGTTGAAGTTTCACCTTGCACAAATCCCTGGACATGATGTGGAGCCTTGTACAAATACAAATCTTGAACTTATCCAAAGAGCCATGAGAGCATTGGAAGAATTAGAGCAGACTAGAGAGGCCAAAGAAGAACTCAAAAGGCAACTAAAAAGGTCAGCTAACGGAAGTGGGCCAAGTGGCACTGGTTCTACTGCAGCATCAGCCAATCCGGTAGCTGCATCATCATTTTTTGTTCCTCGAACCACACCTGGTTCACAGCCATCTATCGGTTCAATGCTAAAAAGAACCGAGAAAGAACAAGCTGACAACTTGCTAGCAAAATTTCTCCTCTGGAGTGATATTCCTTTCAGCATCGTAAGGAATAATCCTTTTTTCCAACCTGCTGTTGATGCTATTGCCAGTGTTGGCCCGGGGTACAAAATCCTTTCTTATCATGATTTCAGAGGCCGGATTCTTCAATATCAAAAGCGTGACTGCACCCAAAGATTGGAGGATTTTAGGGCATCATGGGCAAAAACAGGATGCACTGTTATGTCCGATGGTTGGACTGACCAAA
>APFE030277894.1:163765-193924 GCA_000404065.3 Pinus taeda
TAATCTACCTTCTATGAAGATACTACCAATCCATGCCCAACAACATACTGTATGATCCCAACGGTAATACATTTAGATGTGCTGCCGTAGACACACCATTCAAGTCAAATGCGCAAGCTCTTACCCAATGATGAACTCACTTCTTTGTACCTGTAGCCAACTGCACAAACCAAGACTGTGCATGCAATTTCTTACTCAAACCACACTTATCTACCAAGTCAGGAGTAACAGAGCTATAATTAGATCCAGGGTCAATCAAAATAGAAATAACTTGATCACAAAGCTCACTGCCCATCTCAATGATAAATGCTTGGTGTTTTGTCTGTCTGTTGTCCGCTGCTGCATAAATACGAGGAATACTCTGGCAAACATCCCTGGCGTTTTGCGCCTCCTGTGCATTATATATCTTAGGCCTACCACCCTAACGCTGTAGACAATCCCTCCTAAGGTGTTCCTCACCACATGTCCAACACTCCAACTAACCAATTCCATCAGGTCTATGCTGCTGTTGTTGTGACTCGTGTCCCTGTCTAGCTGCATTAAACTTCTTTTGCGGTGCGATATTTTCTTTCCCATCTGCATTCTGAGGCCTTGTTCTCTTAGGCTGCCATTTACCTCTACATTTTTCTTTTCCCTTCCATCCTTGCTGAGATTCATTCTTACGCTTTGACTATTCATAACAATGCTTCAATTTCCTAAAGACTTCCTCAAGTGACTGAGGCTCGTCATACTCAATCCGATCTCTAAATGCTAATGGAAAACCACTGACAAATCTTTGAACTTTAGCCTTCTCATCAGTAAGATATAGTACATATCTCAATAACTCCAGAAACTTGGTCGTGTACTCTTCATCTGTCATTGGTTCCATCTTTAGCTCATAAAATTCTTTGGCCTTACTCTCGTAGTACTTCTCTGACAAGTACTTCTTCCTGAAAGGCCTTTTGAACTCCCGCCAACTCAAGTCATCTGTCCTGATGTCTATGACCCACTTAACATCATCCCACTAGATGTTTGCTTTACCTTTCAAGCTGAAAATAGCTTTTTCGGCCTTCATCTTCTCTGTGTACTCATGCAACTCAAAGTATTTGTTCATCCCAAGTATCCAAGCCTCTGCATATTCCAGATTCTTCACATCTCCATCAAAAGTAGATGGTTTTGCTTTCTTGAATTCATCCTGCAAGTATCCTCTATCACTTCTCCTGTAAGGATGATACCGATGACGATCATAATTTCTATTAGAACTAAAACTAGAATAGTACCTGTACTCATCGCCCCTCCTATCCAAAGTGTCCATCAACCTGCCATCCCTAATTGTATCAGATCTATCCGACCTGTGTCTGCCAGGAGACCTACTGCCATATGCCCCATTAGTTCTATCCTCATGTCCTTGGTTGATTCGAAGCGGCCCTTGTCACTGCAAGTTTGACAAACTCTGAAGAAGTATTTCAGTACCTCTACTTGCTTCTCTTGTGCCTGTATGGTCCAGTCATTATCTGCCTTCCAACTCCTTATCTCTTACATTAAGCTCCTCAATGTATTTGCCAAATCAGAAGTGTGCCCCGCACCACGCTGCTCATCTGATGCATAGGGAGATTCTATGTAGTCTACCACCTTGCTAGCCATTTGATCATTTTCCTGCAATGCATAATATGTTAGATAAACCAAATCACAATAAATGAACGTACCTTAGAATAATTTGGGGAGGTTACCTTGTCTGCAAGATCAACAAATCAGCGTGATACATGTATAACATAAACATAAAAACAGATAGAAATAAATGTATAATCACATAAATGTTGTTCTAGTTAGGGTCTAGTCATCAATGGAAGGCCATATCAACAATGCATGATATGACCTCATGCATGACAACAACCATTATGCAATTGTACACATTGTCACATGCAACCAACAACATGCATAAACAATTTCTAATCAACTACACCTACGCATAAATGCATGTAGTCGAAGATAAGGGATCAATTCTTGTAACCAACCTACAAGACTGATACATGTAATCAAATCTACAAGAATGTAGCATGACATACAAAGATTCATGTAGGAGACATAAAATCAACATGTAAGCGACATATAACAATATGTAATCGGTCATATATTCATGATAAATGCATTCCACAAAATCAACATCAAATTCAACATGACAACCTTACTACAACCATAATCAATCATCCAGGAAATGCAACAAGCACATGGAATGCAAGTGTAAAAGACACACATGCAACTGACATGCATGCATGACCAACAGACTGCCCATCCAGTCCGAGGGGTGAACCATACTTTGATACCACTCTGTAACCCCCTCCTCCCACATCTACCCATGTAACTAGCCAATCAGAGTAAACATGTGACAAGTGGCTACTATGATTGGATTCGACCTCCTATGTGACCTTAAGGAAGTGGAATCGACGGAAACATTACACAGTCATCCAAAATCAACTTAAGGACACACAGAAACCAATCCAACACTTCAGACAGCTTGCCTTTGGGTCCTACTAAAGTTTTGACCATCTTAGGCTTTAGTTGCTCTCATGCGATAGGCATGACAACATCCAAAAACCCAAAGTCGCTCACACAGGCTTATGTGCCAGCATCCATGGACCCAATTTCCCAGTTCTATGCCAGTGAACCCAGGATTTAAGCCACTTTTTCAAGCCTAGAGCCCAGGTCACTACCCAAAATGGAGTGATAGATTAAGATTAGTAAAAGAACAGGGAAACAATGATGCCAAAGCAATAAGTTGAACAAGAATTTAACTAGATCCCTACTAGCTATGACAGGCGTTTTGTCAAACATATTATCAACATGTAACTTACAGGTGTAAACAACAGAAGTAAGTGTAGGGATCTCATACTTATCTGAGAATCGTTATGAACCATTATTCCCTCATATCATTTGCTTTATTATTATCTATTATGCCATAGATACATTATCCATCCATTTACAAGTAAAAACATGCTGAGAGCCATACATAGCGGCTGTCATAAAACATACATATTACGAGCATAATAAAGATAAAAATATCATAAACATATCAACCATAAAATCCACATATACATCAGTACATTTGCACGTGAAAATCAAGGGAATGAATTTCTCATTAATGAATGCAATAAACCAACCGGAAATGGGATTACCACATTCCACCTGACCATAGATTGGACGAGGCAAGTCTTTCTTCAGCCAATCACCCCAGTGCGATATTCCAAGCATGAATGTGGGACTCATAGGACACACTAAAAAACACCAACAAGCATGGATGCCATCGGAGTTCTCTGCCTACGCCGTGAGGAATTTGAGTGCCTCCTAGTCTCTCAGGCTTTACCATAATCCACAGTCCGATCCATGGATCGCTAGGCCCTACACTGAGACACACACTCCAGGTTTTATCGTATATCCCATCCCGGGACTACTACGCCCAATGGAGAGAAGTCCACCTCTTGGCTTTACCGTATATCCCGCTATTCACTGGGAAGGATCCCTTGGCCCACCGAGGCACACACTTTGGCTTTACCTCAACCCACAGTCCAGTTTAGGGGTTAATTGGCCAATAGCTTTACTGTGATCCACAGTCCGGTTCAGGGACCACTAGGCCATGTGTTTATCAATTCGGAGATCCACCCCACTTAGCTTCGAATCCATCGGGCCATCCCACATTAACCGAATATGAGAAACCCATCTCAACAAAGCTATTAGCAAAACCCATGCCATTATAGAAAAGAACCACCTGCAATACCATGGATGCCAAATCTAGCAAGGAAAATACACATGCAAGTCGATACCTGCAATGAAGCCTACTGTAGCTACTTGATCCCGCCTTTCCCTTCTTGATCTTTGCTTTCTCTTGCCTTCTTTGACTTTCTTGCTCCAATGCCAAAGTGCTCCAAGAAATTTTAAATGTCCAAGAGTGAGAGAGAGAGAGAATAATGAGAGAGCTCCAAAGCTAAACTGACAAAAGGTTACCAAGTGACCCTCAAAAGCCTTTTTATGAATGAGACCTCTATTTTCTTCATTTTCCTTTATTTTCCTTCATTTTTCTTCTCACTTGCAAACTGTGACCTTTCATCTCCTTTTTCTCCTAATTTCCATTATTTTCATAAATAATTGTGCCAAAAATACCATTTTGCCTGTCCAAAGCTTTAGTCAATTTCCTTAGCCATAAAAAACCAAATGAACACCCCCTAGGATGTCTTGCCCAACATTCAGCTTGGAATAAGTGTCTTACCAATCGTGGTTATTGTTTTTAACTTTTATTACATGCAATTTTCATCAGGGCTATTACAGAACCCTCCCCCTTGGGGGACGTCCTCGGTGTTCAATCACACATATACCTCAACGACACGCTGAAAGAAGACATACTGCTCATGGAGCTTTATAACATAGTTCGATGCAGTATTTACAATGAAGGACTTGCTCAAAAGCAAAACATCATGGCAACACACTGCATACTAGAGCTTTGTAACATAGCTCATTATGGTATTTAGTCCAGTGTTGTTAAAATCGCGATTAAATCACGATTTAATGAAAAAATCGTGATTTTTTCGTTTCGCCGATCAAATCGCGATTTTTATACGAAAAAATCGCCTAAATTTTTTTTTTGCCGATTTTTACTGAAAAATCGCTATTTTTTGAAAAAATCGTGGTGGGTCGGGCAACACGATTTTATACGCTGTTTTTTGGTTTTTCAATTGCTCATTTGTTTTTTCAATTGCTCATTTGAAAGAAACAAATAATTTGTGAGTGGGGCAGCTTAATGATCAAGTCTAGGCCCTAGTATGGATATGCTATTCATGGTAATGTTAAATTCTTAAAGTAACTTTTACTTAAATTTTTAACATTACCATGAAATGACTCAGGATGTTTAAGAGTGGTTCCACCCTCATTGGATTTCATATGGAGAAAGTAGAATTTTAGATTTCATTTAAAATCCAGCAGACTTATCAGTTTTTTAGGATTTCAGGATTGGGAGATTGTAATGTTTCCAGGTACACCACTTGCCTGGGCTACCCCTGCCACCAGTAGAGTACGTGGTCTACCTCCTATGGCTCCTACTTCTAGTTCTTCAACTTCTAGAGCACATCAGACTCCACTGCCATCTCCACCAGCACAGGCACCAGCATCTACATCTATAGGGAAAGGGAAAGCTGTGGCATTTTCTCGCAAGAGGGGCAGAGGAAATCAATAGGATTAGACTTTCATTTTATTGTATATGACATTATGACATGATGAGATACATTATCATATTTTTTGTTGATATTTTGAGGCTGACTTGGGACTCAGGAGTCAAGACTTACTATTCAAGACATGATTCAATGTTATGTGTGATTTTAGCGCTAGAAATGATATTAAACATCTTATATATTAGTTTTTTTATCATATTTATGTGTCAATATATTTATTTTATGTTGTAGATGGTTTAGATATTAAAAAAATTGAAAAAAAATGAATATTTTTGTACCAAACGATTTTTTCCCGATTTTTCCGATTTTTTTCCGATTTGTTCCCCGCGCCAATTTAATCCCAATCGCGATTTTCACAACATTGGTTAATATAACGAAGTTGGGTTATTATATATATTTTGTAAAAAGTAGTGTATATTTTGTGCACTAATAGATTTACTGTTGTTTATATTCCGTTGTGCAAAATAGTCTTGTTGTGATACTTGGATTGGTAGTGTCAGTGATTTAAGATTCTATCCTAGACTTCAGTATCGTGGAAAAACAACAAGGTATGAGTCCTTGCATTGTTAGTATTGTTCCTTGCAAAGATTGAAGTGAGGATTAAATCTCTAGCAACATTTAGTAAGGGAGTCCTAAAGATTGATTGGAACATGATTATATTCATTTTATGATCTGAGCATTAGCAAAAAGATCAGTAAAGGCTTATTGAATATCATTGTACGTGAATCATTGTCCCTGGTACAGGTGCCCAAATTTATTTTTTTGTCTTCTATTTTCAGGTTGTTTAGGTGGTGCAATGTGGAGATTGAAATCCCCTTCAGGTTGTAGCCTGAGAACACTTTAGGGTGGCAGAGTGGTGCTAGCGCAAGTTGGAGCTCGCAAGGTGTTGGAGCATCCTTTCAACCAAAGCTAATAAAATCAGGGTGTTGGAGCATCCTTCAATTTGGGGTTGATAAAAGCAGAGTGTCGTGGCATCCTTTCAATTGAATTTGATAAAACCAGGGGGTTGGAGCATCCTTTCAGTTGTTGCTGGAGAATCTTGGAAGTTGGAGCTTCTTGTTGATGCAATTCTCAAGACATAATTAAAAGTGTTCAGTGGTTTTTCTCCCACAAGCTTTTCCACCTAAAAATTTCTCTTGTATTGTTCATGATGTGATGTGCTGTTGATTACCTTATTATCTTATTATGATCCAATTCTTCAATGATCTCCACTTTCTCATACCTCTATGTATACATAAATTAACCAGATACCTGGTTACTAGAAACCTAAAGATGCCAGTTAGAAGGAAAATATCCGACTAACAAAACATGCTTCAACAATAGAGCATCAGACAAAAAGAGATGCCTTAGTACAATCATAGAGCATCTTCATATATAGTGGGTGCTTTAAGGATAAGCCCACGAGAACCAAATGTACAAAGCAGATTATTTTACGGAAAATCCTGCAAGAACCTTATCATGAATAATAATTGTACAAGAATAAGTCAGAATGTACATTAAATAATATAGGCCCACCATGCTTGCTCATGGAGCTGGTACATGATAGATACTGTGGAGATGGTGACCGATGTAACTCGGCATGTGGAGGCATAGCATAAAAACACATAGTATGGTGATCCAAATAATTGAGGCACTTCATCATCATGTCTAAATATATCACCATAGTACCATGATCTTAATTTATAGGTTGGAAATTGATTTTCCCAATGAACAATGAATATTTCTGTACAGAGGCACTCCAACTGAAAACAAAACCATGAATTAAACTGTGCTCCTGATCTGATTTCTTCTCTCAAATAATCCATCAGATCTATTGGTGGAACATGATCCATGTCTTCATCATGAGGGCAGAATTTATACATGAAAATTTTGAACCAACGCGACTAGTATGAACTGAAACTGCATCACACTCAAAGAAAATTCTTATGGTTCCCTGGGATCTTGTAAACTGCATTATATGATCAAAATATTCATAAGAAATCCAGGATGCTCTATGCAAATATATACAGTAGGAAACATGGTTCTATCTCTTAGAACACCTTGATACAAGACCTGTGAATTTAGGAAATAAGTAATATGCAGAGCAGGATTATCCTTTACATTTACTAAATGCATAACTATCTTCTCATAGCAAACGCATGGCAAATTCTGAATTCTGCATATAATCCTTTCTTGCTGCAACTCTGTATGACAGTATGTACAAACTGGAAGAAAATGAAGAGATTCATTTGAAGAACTGGTTTGAGACCCTGCATAAAAACAACCTGAGAAAGAACATCCAAAACCTTTAATATCAATCTGATTGACTTTATTTGCTCCTCTAGTAAGCAAATCTGCCAGATGATTTTCTTTTCCTTCTCTGTATTCAATCTCAAACTCAAATCCATTTAACCATTAATACCATCTTAGTATCCTGTTGTTGCCATGCTCAAGAAGTCTCCTGTTCTGCAGCATCCCTTCCATATGTTTAAGATCAGTTTTGATAGTAAAATGAACAGGCTTTAAATATAAGTGATACTTCTTGATACTATTTTTTACTGCTAAAATTTATTTATGAGAAGAAAGATATTTAATCTCGGTCTCAGAGAAAGAACCTGAGGCATAGGAACAGACTTCTTCCTTTTCATGATGCTTCTGTAATAAGACACCAGCCCATGTTTCATGAGATGCATCTTTCTCAAGAATAAATGGATAACCTTCTTGAGGCAATTTAAGACTTGGAAGATGCTGAATTTTCTGTTTTATAACCTGTACTGTTGTTGTCATCTTAGAAGTCCATTATGCTCCTTTCAAACGCTTCTGAAGCACTATAACATCTTTAGCCTGATTTTCGTAAAATTATCTGACATAGTTCAGACATCCCAGAAATCTCTGCAACTGAGCTTCTTTTCTAGAATCTCATTAGGAAATTCTAATAATGCTTTTAAAACATGATCTTGCAGAACAATTCTTCCTTGACATAGCACTAATCCAAGAAATTCAATCTTTGCCTGGGCAAATACAATCTTGGATTTACTTAAAACGAGGCCATGAATAAAAATTATTTCAAATACAATTTCCAGATGTTTCTTATGTGCTTTCAGATCTTAAAAACAAATGAGCAAATCATCAATATAAATGATAACAAAATTTAGATCTCCAAAGATATCTTCCATCTGCTTTTGGAATTCAGATGGAGCATTTTTGAGACCAAATGGCATGACTCACCACCGGTATTGACCATGTGGGACAACAAACCCTGTTTTATATCTGTCTTTTGTTGTTATAAGGCCTATTTGCCAGAATCCACTTTTAAGATCAAACTTAGTAAAAACATGATTATCTTTGATCTTTCGGAATAATGCTTCTTTTGTAAGCAAAGGATATCTAATAGGCATCAAGGCTGCATTAAGAGCTCTAAAATTAATTACCAACCTAGATTTTCCACGCTTTTGCTCAGAATGCTTGTTGACAGAAAAAGTTGGACATGCCCAAGGGCTTCTGCTTGGCTCTATCAATTTTCTTTCCAATAATTCAGCTATCTCCCTTTTGCATATTTCCAATTCTGTAGGTGACATTAGGATTGCTGAATTTTTTTGTGGAGTCCCATCAAATCCTTCTGTATAAGGGAGATCTACAAAATATTTTTCTCGTGACCAAAAGGCATCAGGAGTTTCTGCTGTGCATTGTTGTTCAATCTTTTCTCTGATGTCTTTCAAATAGCTTTCAGCATTTAATTCTACATTCTTGATAATCTTATGGATAATAACTTATCTACAGAAAGATCCAAATCATCATCTTGTTTTTCAGGGACAACAGACTTACATGAAGACTTATTTTTCACCTGTACAGTTTCTCCTTGAATGTTCAATTTTATACACTTTATTTCAATAATCAGAGGAAGATGTCTTCTAACAAAATCTTGACCCAATAATATATCACCACCAGTATCAAAAGTTAAAACTATACAAAGAAACTGAAGTATGAAATCCTTCAATATTCAAAGGAAAATCTGGTGCAATGCCTTTTATCTGCATAGGAGTTCTATTTACTTCTTTAAATTGTAAATTTGTTGGTTTCCAATAATACTCAGGAATGGCACCATAGCTGGCACATGAAGACATTGAACCTGTATCCAACTGAGCATCAAGAGAATACTGCTTATAACCTCGAACATTGATATCTACAGTAATATAGATTCTGTCTTCAAAACCTCTGATTTATGGTTCTGGGATCTCTTCAAGAGATCTTTCTTCATTCTCTTTCTTTTCTCCAAGAAATTCTTCTAAATCTACCAATTCTTGATTTTGCAGATCTAAAAGTTCTTTTCTTTTCTTTGAGATTAATTCTTGAAAACTTTGATGCTAATTAGAATTTCTTTCATTAAATTTTTATTTTCTTTAATCTGACCTTCACGATCATATATCTCTTTCTTTAATTTATCACTTTGAGAATCTTCTTCATAATCTTCAAAATCTGATAATTCTTCAAAATGAACCCAATGTTGGTTACCTTTCTTTATATTTTTCCCCTGCTGCCAAAATCGTCTTTCATGCCTCGACACTGTAGATCTTCTGGGATATGTCTTCTGAGTTTTTGAGACTGATGTTAAAACATCTTTTGAATCTAGCGGCCAATAAGCCTGAAGATTCACCACGCTAGGCTGCGTGAATGAAGTATATCGTTGTTCTAGAAGAGCCAATTGAGCTTCATATCTTTCTTTCAGAGAAAAGTCACCAGGGCAGCAGGTAGCAATCTTGGCTTTTAAAGCTGCAATTTTTTCAGCTACTAAACTTTGTATTTTTACAGTAGTAAACATCTTTACAGAGAGAAATTCATCTTCATCCTCTGAAGAGTCTTTCATGTCAGAAAAAGTTCTATTTACACCATCAATATTTACATCAAAATCAACGTCTGAAATAGTCACAGTCTGGGTCTGGGGTCTTCACTTCTTCCCACTCTTCAGGTTCATAAGTTGTAGTGAAGATATCAAAAAGCTTAGACTGGAACATTGATTTATTCTTGGAGGGACAAAGATTAGCCAATGACCTTTCTTTCCACAGATATAGCAAGTAATAGATGAAGGTGAAGACTTTCTTATCTGGAAATACCTTTTCCTTTACTGAAATTTTTTCTTTCTTTTGACAATAGGAAAAGGTCTTTTAAAGTTTTTTTTCTTCTTCTATTTTGACAATCTTCACATGAATAATTTTTATCACACTTGCTTTTTCCTTTAAACTTCATTTTAGACTTGCCACATCCAAAATGATAAGTTTCAGCGAAATGATTACAGAACTGTGGACCAAATCCAAGCTTTTTCTTAACAGATTTTTGAACTTTTCTATTCACACAGCCTTTTGAAGAGTAAATTCTATTTAACCTTGTAACCCAGCAAGAGATAATTCTTCTATATTTATCTTTTCTTCATGAAATCTTTCTCTAACCAGATCAGGGATCCTTCCTGGAATTGCAGATAAATATTTCCTAAGTTAGGTTGGATTGGCTGGATCATGAGACTTGTATAATATATCTTGCATCATACAGAAATATTCATCAAGGAAGGAAATACCACAGAGGTGCTGACTCGTAAATAGATCTGAATAATGATCTCCTTTTGTATTAATAGAACCATAAAATTGATGAACTACTGCTTTAGCCAGTTCATTAATGGGTTTTTCAGCACTGCGTATAGTTAATTTTGAGGATCCTTTACTCTTTGCCACCATATCTGTAGATTTCCTTGGAAACACCATGTAATTCTTCAAGATAAATCAGCCCATTTGACATAAGGATTCAAAGCTTTCCGAGTAGAAGCCCATGCATTCCAATAATCAATAGCATTTATTACTTCTTTCCTTGGCTTGCAATCAAAATTTGTTACTGGGCAATCATCAGAACAAACTTAGCATTTGTATTACCCATATTTGATGTTGTAGTTTTTACCCAATCTTCCCATGTAGAAGGAACATCTGATTTTCTTCTTTTATGATCTGAAGTACTTCCTTCTTCAAATGTATTTATGGAAATATTTTTTAATACGACATGAAACTTTTCTCTTGCTAACCCAATAGTCTTTTGATATTTTTCAAGGCTTCCTTCTTCAAAACTTTTTAATGAAATGGAGGAGGAGGAGGAAGGATCATCAAAATTAAATTTGTACAACTGTTCTTCAATTGCTTCTCTATCAATACTTGGAGAGATATGTACATATTCTGACTGAAAACTATCCTTAATATCTTTCAGAACTTCGAGAATAATTTCAAGCTTTTCAACATTTTCTTTCTATACAGATTCTATCTTATTATGCAGCTTACTAATATGATTATATATATTCAAAATGTGAAAATTCTATCACTGCAACAACTAATTTATTTTACCTACTTATTTCCTGATAAGTTATTTATCAATATCCTTCAGTAAACATTAAAATAAATTCTGCTGCAGATATCACATCATAATACAAAAACAAACACATGCACAAGAATTAACACATCGACACAAATATTTTGGACAATCAGTCCCCGGAAAAACACAATGTGGGAAAACTGGTGCAACAAGGGAGGATTTTATTATTCAGCAATTCTTCAATACAACTAGATGCCAAACTGGCTTACCCAACAGAGATAAGATAAGATAAGATAATTTTATTAATGTCCAACAAATGACCAAAATAGGTCAACGGGACTGTCGGTTACAATGATTACATCATGCCAAGCCGGTGGACCAAACGGTCCCCTTTAACATTTCTTTTAAAAAGCAGAAAATACATCTATAATCTAAGTAAATGTAAATGTAGAAGCTAGAAGCTCTCAGCTTCGAAACAAAGCGCTGCGATGAAGCAAAGAAGGAGAAGAAGAAAAAGGCGGGGGGGAGTTTCCTGTCCAGTTCCTACTCCTAACATCTGAGGCCGAGAGAAGAGAACTGAGAGAAGCTCATCAAAGTCTGCTGTCCTGTGGGCATATTGGTTTGTCGTTACTGTCGCCTAGAGGTTCTAGGGCGCCTCCCAGGGGTGGATCCAATCCTGGAGCGTTGGTGTAGTTTGGTGGGTCGGCCCCCCTGGGACCGCACTGATCTGGTCTCAGTGTTTGTGGGTCAGTCAATGGTTCTTTTGGTGCCCCGCGCTGGTGGTAGCGCCCTAAAGAAGTCCGTGATCTTCTGCGTGGTGTCCGATCTAGTGGGGGGCTGAAGAAAACGAGCCCGAAATCTGAAGGCCTCCTGGAGATAAAGTGCAAGGCATCTCGGATCAACATATCTGAGGAAGCTGGTCAAAGTCTGAGAAGACCTGAAGAGACAATGGAAATGACCTCAAATCTCGTAGTAAGCAGGGCATCCGAAGATGAAGTGTGTCTATGTCTCTATCTCCTGTAAGTGGCAGAGCTGGCAAATCATATCTGCCCTATCGATGTGATGATTTGTCTCCACCCGGAGTCTGTGAGACCCAACTCTGAACTGCCCGAGGGGGATTCTAAGGGCATGCATCCAATGCTGGAACTTGTACTGGGGTCTGATGATGAGCCCATCCTTGATCTCCAGGCAATGTTCCACGTAGAAGGCCATTTTTGGACGCAACCGATTGGGAGGATTGGTCCACGTAGTCTGAACATAATGTATGTAAATATCCTCCTTAATGATTTTATTCAGCTCTTGCTGATTGGGAAGGAGGTGGCCTGGAGCATTCAGAGAGTACTGAAAAGGAGGGAGATGATCAATCTGGATTCCTGAAGCCTCAAGAAGCTCTATCACACTGGTGTTCCAACATTTGGATCGGCCTGTCAGAATACGGGCGATGTTCTCCGAGGAGCAATTTGCTAAATATGGGTATCTCTCTCGACCCTTCCTCACGTCTACCAGGCCTCGTAGCCTGTGCAGCAGCGACACTAACCTGAATATCACCTCCAAGCAGAACAGTTGAGCCCCAAACTCTACTAGAATGATGTGCTGAGGAACTGTCTGCTTGCACCTAATGAAACGGTGCAAAAGGAGGGTCCGGACCCACTCCACTGAAGCCCAATCTGACTCTAGGAGAGAGGGACCCCAAATCTCTGAGTCGTAAAGTACTGTGGGGCGAATCAAAGTGTTCATGATTCTCATTTTGGACGAGATGTCCTAGAAATGGTACCGGAAACACTGCCTCTCCAGAAGGGCTAGGGAGCCATAACCTTTGTTGATCAGCACTTCCCCCAATCTCAGCGCTAGCTTGGCTGACCTCTGCGTAGCTCCCAGACCCTCTGCGTCCCCCTACCTCTCTGCATCAACATTGGGCCTCTCTGCGTCACCCACACAGGCCCTCCAATGACTGCGCAGTTTGCAACCTCTGCGTCTGCCTGAGAGGCTCTGTGTCTGCCTCTCCAACCTCTGCATTGCTCCCCTGGTGTTGTTCCCGACTCTCTGTTCCATACTTGTTGCCACCTACTGCTCTCCAAACCACTAGTTTGAATTTCTCAACTAACCCCGCTCCAGAAATCGAACTGACAGGTCTCCCTCAGTGTATTTTCCAACTGACCCTCAAGCCTCTTCTTATACTTTTCTTGTTGGTCCTTCAACGGCCGAGATTAAATATCTAATCAATGGCTAAGATTAGATTTGGATTGATCCATGACTTTTGGAACATTTCTCACCTAGTTTTATATTAATACCCATTAATATTTTAATTTCCCTAAGTTTACACTTAGGAACCCCATTAAAAATATTAATTATTTTAATATCTCTCTAACCGGGTGGAATTTCCCCAAGCCATTTCTGGGTATTGAAGATCTCATGTGCTTTAGCCTCTCTGCCAATTTTCATGGCTAGAGCACGTGAAAATTCTATCACTACAACATATGATTTACTTTGCCTACTTATTCTTCAATAAGTTATTTATGAAATTCCTTCAATAAATATTAAAAATAAATTATGTTGTAGATATCACATCGTAATACAGAAACATACACAAGGATGAGAATCAACACATCGACACAGACATCGTAATACAGAAACATACACAAGGATGAGAATCAACACATCGACACAGATATTTTGGACAACAATCCTCAAAAAAACCCAATGTGGGAAAACCGGTGCAGCAAGGGAGGATTTTATTATTCAACAATTCTTCAGTACAACAGGGTGCCAAACTGGCTTACCCACAGAGAGAAAAATTCTCCAACACTTCTCTCGGTCCCAGCATTAGCTTAGTTGACCTCTGTGTTGCACCCAGACACTCTGTGTTAGCCCCTGCTTGACTGCGTCAACCCTAGGCCTCTCTGCGTCACCCACGCAGGCCCTCTTAATGACTACGCAGTCACCTGCCGCCTCTACGTCTGCCTGAAATGCTCTGCGTCTGCCTCTCCTGCCTCTGCGTTAGTCTCCAGTGGCTGATCCTGACTCTCTGTTCCATACTTGCTGCCTCCTGCTGCTCACCAAACCACTAGTTCGAATTTCTCAGCTAACCCCACTCCAGAAAATGAACTGACTGGTCTCCCTCAGTGTGTCCTCCAACTGACCCTCAAGCTTCTTCTTCTACTTTTCTTGTTGACAAATTAGCGATCGAGATTAAGTCCCTAATCAACGGCTAAGATTAACTCTGGCTTGATCCATGACTTTTGGACCCTTCTAACACAATTTTATATTAATTCACTTTAATACTTTATTTTCCCTAAGTTTAGATATTAAAATATTAATTATTTTAATATCTCCCAAACGGCTTAGAATCTACCCAAACCATTTTTGGGTATTGAAGATCTCACGTGCTTTAGCCTCTCCACCAATTTTCATGGCTAGAGCACATCCGATGTTACCCCAAATCAACACTCCCTCTTAGCGAGGACTGTGCTCTAGTAATACTCCATGTTGAGCATCACCCTGATCATCTGGCATTGGTCCCTGTGCTGATGCTAGTCCGACTGCCAAACATCCTCTACACTGATGCATCTTGTACCGCTGCCCATGGCTCTGCTACTGCGACTGTTGCATCTATAGTATATACGGCAGCTCCCTCTGCATCCATGTTGTTGCTGGCCCTTTCTCCCAACACTGCATCTTCACTACAACTCCCTCTGCATATGTGCTGCTATCACTCCCATTTCTACTACTGAAACGGGTTCTTTACCATCCCCATCTTTTCCCTGAAGTAATCAAACTTTGTCGTTCCAAGGGCCTTGGTGAGGATGTTTGCCACCTATTCTCCTGTAGGAGTATAGCTCAACTGTACAGCTCCTCGTTAGACACAGTCTCTGACAAAGTGACACCGGATATCAATATGCTTTGACCTATCATGAAACACTGGATTCTCAAAGGGCTTGATGCAACTCTGATTATCGCACATGATCCTGGTCGCCTCCATATTCCTTCTGAATAGGTCCACAAGCAGTTTTCTAAGCCATATGGCCTCACACAAAGTTGTGCCCGCTGCCATATATTCTGCCTCAGATGAGCTCAGAGCCACGAACTTCTGTTTCCTACTGCACCAGGAAGTCATTCCTGATCCAATGTTGAAACAATACCCAGAGGTACTTTTCCGATCCATTGAACTTCCTGCCCAATCTGCATCAGTAAATCCACTCAATCTGATATCCTTACCCTTGGTGTACAAGAGTCCATAATCTATTGTTCCCTGTAAATCACTGAGAACGTGTTTGGCTACTGCCCAATGCGCCCTCTTTGGTTCCACCATGAACTGACTGAGGGTGTTGACAACGTAGCAAATGTCTGGCCTGGTATTGACCAGATACATCAGGGACCCTATAAGCTGTCTGTATAAGGTGGGATCAACATCCTTGTCTTCTGATGCATCCATCTTCTTCCAGTTAGTGATCATTGGAGTAGCCATGGGTCTACAGTCCTCCATCCTGAATCTTTTCAGGATTTCTGTAGCATACCTCCCTTGCCCAAGGAAGATCTCTCCCTTCTGCTGCCAAACTTCCAGCCCTAGGAAGTAATGCATACGCCCCAAATCCTTCATATCGAATCCTGTGGCTAGATTCTTCTTCCAGTGTCCATTGAGCCTCGATGATCCTGTCAGAAAGAGATCATCCATGTACAACACTAAGATTAGCAGCTCGTTCTCTACAACCAGATAGTAGAGATTTAGATCTGCGTCACTTTTGACAAATTCCATCTTCTGCAAGTAGTCATCAATTTGACCATACCATGCTCTAGGTGCTTGTTTCAGCCCATATAAGGCTTTCTTCAATCTGCATACATGAGACTTCTTCTCATGTGTCTCAAAGCCCACTCGTTGTTCAATGTATACCTCTTCTTCTATTACCCCGTTCACAAACGTCGTTTTGACATCCATCTGATGAATCTCCCACCCCATTTGTGTGGCAAGAGATATCACGGTCCTAATAGATGTATACCTGGTTATCGAGGCAAAGGTTTCCTCGTAGTCAATTCCTTCCTTTTGAGCATACCCCTTAGCCACAAACCTGGCCTTGTATTTCTCAACACTGTCATCTGCATCGTACTTATCTTGTAGATCCATCTCGAAGCTACCACTAATCTGTCTTGAGGCCTTGGCACTACGTCCAAGACATCATTCACCATTATGGAGTTGTACTCCTCTACCATCGCATCTAGCCAAACCTGATGCTGAGTTGCCTCCTCGAAATTGGAAGGCTCCCCATCCTTAGCTACTAATGCCTGATATCTATCTGGTTGTTTTCGCTCCCTCTTATCATTTCTTGGTGCACCAATGAAGTCCTCTGCATCTCGCAGAATCTGACGAAGTTCCCTGCTAGTTCTTCCTCTGCCAGCAGGTGCTTCTGTTAGCTCCTCCTCCTCATCCTGTGAATCTCCCTGACCCGAGGAACAATTCTTTACTTTTGTTGGTTGAAGAGGCTTAACCAATGGCTCCTCTTTTGACTACTCCTCGGAAGGCATCTCACGAGATTTTCTGAAGGCCCTGTCCTCCATGAACTTTACATCTCATCGAACTACTACCTTTGTGGTCCCTGGAAGGTAGATTCTGTATGCCTTATCATTCTGGTTATATCCCACCAGATATTCCTTTTCCGCAATTTGATCCAGCTTCTTCCTCTTTTCCTCGGGTATGCAGCAATATGCTAAACTCCCAAATATCCTTAAGTGACTGACTTCAAGCGTCTTCCCAGTCAAAACTTTCTCTAGCGTAATCTTGCCCAACGCCTGATGAGGAGTCATGTTCTGAACATAGACTGTTATGTTGCATGCTTCTGCCCACAGGAATTTTGGCATATCCTGATCATACATCATGGCCCTAGTTGCTTCTACATGAGTCTTGTTCTTCCTTTTTGCTACTCCATTCTGCTTCAGATTGTAGGGAGTTGTCCACTCACTTCTGATGCTCTCCTTAGCGCAAAAATCAGTGAAGTCCTTATCGACATACTCTCCACCATTATCTGAGCACAAAACTTTTATTTTCTTTCCAGTCAGACTCTCCACCGAAGCCTTGAACTCTTTGAATCAATAGAAAACCTTGTCCTTGGTTTTCAGAAAATAAATCCAAGTTTTCCTTAAGTGGTCATCAATGAAGGTAAAGAAATACTCAGCACCACTGAGAGCTTTGACAGACATAGGTCCGCAGATATCTAAGTGTATCAATCCTAGTACACTCTTGGCCCTGTGCTTACTCCTAGGAAATGTTTCCTTGGCATATTTTCCTAGAGCACATCCTCTACATACATCATCTCGTTCCGTACTCAGATCCAGAACTCCTGTTACAGTGCTTCTGAGAATTCTCAAAGCTCCATAGTGCAAATGACCCATTCTTCTGTGCCCTAGTTCATTCAAGTCCTTGTCTCCATGACAGCCTATTAGTGCCATTGGTGATTCTATTTGTAATCTATACAACCTGTTACTTTTGATCCCGATCTGCGCTTTCTTTTTCCAGCTCAGGTGTTTGACGTATACCTTCTCCTTAATGAAGTAGACGTCATAGCCCTTGCCTTGAAGTTGAGACACGTAAAGTAAGTTCATCCCCAATCCTGGTACATGCAACGCATTTGTAGAACCATTCTCCCGATTTTGTTCGAAAAACTATGGTACCCTTCCCTACTGGAGTACATTTTGCCTTGTCCCCATGGTGATCTGAAAGTTCATCTTCTGTTCTCAATATTCTAAGAAACATTCCCTGATTCTCGTCATATGCCATGAGGCTCCACTGTTTATATACCATACTTCTGATGATGCAGAACTAGTCATACAAGCCACTTCTTCTTCGAGCCTGGAAGTCAACATAGAGAAATCGAAATCGCTATCTCTTGTGGAATCTTCTGAAAATCTGTGTGAGTCCCCTAACGTGGATGCCTCTGCATCATGGTCTCGACCCATAACTGATTTTCCCTTCCTGTCTCTGATTACTTGCTCTGATACCATGTAAAATTCTATCACCGCAACATCTTATTTACTTTGCCTACTTATTCTTCAATAAGTTATTTATGAAATTCCTTCAATAAACATTAAAAATAAATTATGTTGCAGATATCACATCGTAATACAGAAACAAACACATGCACGAGAATCAACACATCGACACAGATATTTTGGATAACAGTCCCCAGAAAAACCCAATGTGGGAAAACCGGTGCAACAAGGGATGATTTTATTATTTAGCAATTCTTCAGTACAACAAGGTGCCAAACTGGCTTACCCACAGAGAGAAAAATTCTCCAGCACTTCTCCCAATCCAAGCATCAGCTTTGCTGACCTCTGCGTCGCTCCTAGACACTCTGTGTCAGCCCCTGCTTGATTGTGTCAGCCCCTGCTTGATTGCATCAGCCCTGGGCCTCTCTGCGTCACCCACACAAGCCCTCTTAGTGACTGCGCAATCACCTGTTGCCTCTGCGTCTGCGTGAAAAGCTCTACGTCTGCCTCTCCTCCCTATGCGCTGGTCTCCAGTGGCTAACCCCGACTCTCTGTTCTGTACTTGCTGCCTCCTGCTGCTCGCCAGAACACTAGTTCGAATTTCTCAACTAACTCTGCTCCATAAATTGAACTGACTAATCTCCCTCTGTGTGTCCTCCAATTCACCCTGAAGCTGTAATATCCCTCCCTTTAATAATAAATAATAAATAATAAAAATAATAATATAATAATAAATAATAATTACAAATAAATAATAATAATTAATATAATAATAAATAAATCATTTAATAAGATAATAAAAATAATAAATCAAAATGATATTTAAAAATACAAGAAATAAATAAAAATAATAAAATAGTAATATCTACACTAAAGCCTCAATTAGATAATTAGTAATAAACAAAGAAAGCAATAAAAAAGAATCAGTTAAAGCTATCAAAAAGAAGAAAAATAAAACAAGAAAGCTTAAAAATCAAAAGAAAAGTAAAGAAATAAAACAAGAAGGCTAAAAATCAAGTTGCATGTAGACACGGAGTGTGTGCATGTGGTTCAACATCTAATGTTGTTCTATTTAATAGATGGTGAGGAAGATGAGAGGCATTCTTGCATTCTATCATTCCGAGATTCTATCTTTCATTCTCTTGGGAGAATGGTATACTAAGACTTAGGAGCACTGGCAGTAGTCGTTGATTGAGGGCTCGGGGGTGGCCAGTTGTAGCAGAATTCTGCACAATTGAGCCTACGGTTGGGTGGAGAGTCGTCCCCAAAAATCTTGTGATCATTTGGCAGACTGCAATTGCAGGTAATATAGGTGAGTTTATTTGTAAGTATTTGTTTTTCATTAAGAC
Source organism: Pinus taeda (assembly GCA_000404065.3). Lineage (NCBI taxonomy): Eukaryota > Viridiplantae > Streptophyta > Pinopsida > Pinales > Pinaceae > Pinus > Pinus taeda. Next base: position 183,612 of record APFE030277894.1, read on the forward strand.
ATTAATTTTAGTTTACTTTGTGCTGTTACAGAAGCCTCTTCTTATACTTTTCTCGTTGACAAATCAACGACTGAGATTAAGTCCCTAATCAATGGTTAAGATTAACGCTGGCTTGATCCATGACTTTTGGACCCTTCTAACACAGGTTTATATTAATTCACTTTAATATTTTATTTTCCCTAAGTTTAGACTTAGGGACTCCATTAAAAATATCAATTATTTTAATATCTCCCAAACTACTTAGAATCTGCCCAAACCATTTCTGGGTATTGGAGATCTCATGTGCTTTAGCCTCTCCACCAATTTTCATGGCTAGAGCACATCCGATGCTACCCCAAATCAACACTCCCTCTTAGCAAGGACTGTGCTCTAGTAATACTCCACACTGAGTATTACTCTGATCATCCCGCATCGGTACCTGTGTTGATGCTAAGCCTCCCTGCCCAACATCCTCTACACTGCTACATCTTGTACTGTTGCCCATGGCTCTACCACTGCCACTGCTACATCTGTACTGCAGCTCCCTCTGCATCTGTGTTGTTGCTGGTCTATCCTCCCAACACTGCATCTACACTGCAAACTCCTCCTCATCATGTTGCATCGTGCTACTGCCACTGTACTACAACATCATACCCATTTCTGCTACTAAAATGGATTCTTTATTATCCCCATCTTCTCCCTGAAATAATCAAACTTGGTTCTTCCAAGGGCCTTGGTAAGGATGTCTACCACCTGTTCTCCTGTAGGAGTGTAGCTCAACTGTACAGCTCCTTGTTGGACACAATCTCTGACAAAGTCACACCAGATATCAATATGCTTTGACGAATCGTGAAACACTGCATTCTCACAGAGCTTGATGCAACTCTGATTATCACACATGATCCTGGTCGCCTCCATCTTTCTTCTGAATAGGTTCACAAGCAGTTTTCTAAGCCATATGGCCTCGCACGAAGCTTTAATTGCAGCCATATATTCTGCCTCAGCTGAGCTCAGAGCCACAAATTTTTGTTTCCTACTGCACCAGGAGGTCATTCCTGATCCAATGTTGAAACAGTACCTAGAGGTACTTTCAAATCCACTGAAATTCTTGCCCAATCTGCATCAGTAAACCCACTCAATCTGATATCCTTACCCCTAGTGTATAAGAGTCCATAATCGACTGTTCCCTGTAAATACCTGAGAACATGTTTGGTTGCTGCCCAGTGCGCCCTCTTAGGCTCCACCATGAACTGACTGAGAGTGTTGACAGTGTAGCAAATGTCTAGCCTAGTATTGACCAGATACATCAGGGACTCTATGAATTGTCTGCATAAGGTGGGATCAACATCTTTGTCGAAGAGTCCATAATCGACTGTTCCCTGTAAATCCCTGAGAACATGTTTGGTTGCTGCCCAGTGCGCCCTCTTCGGCTCCACCATGAACTGATTGAGAGTGTTGACAGCGTAGAAAATGTCTAGCCTGGTATTGACCAGATACATCAGGGACCCTATGAACTGTCTGCATAAGGTGGGATCAACATCTTTGTCTTCTGATGCATCAATCTTCTTCCAATTAGTTATCATTGGAGTAGCCATGGGTCTACATGTTGGAATTTCCAAGTCTAACTATTAGAAACCCTTCATGTACTTTACTGATTTATTCCTGCCTACTTGTTCTGTTAATTAACAAGTTATTTACCATGTAAATATTGAAAATAAATACAAGTACATGCTCCACACGTTATAGATCATCAACTAAAGGAAACAAAACAAGCACACAAGTGACACCGTTGTTTTTGGACCAATGTCCCCGAAAAAACCCAATGCAGGAAAACCGATGCAGTTATCTAAGGGTTTGATTTATTAAGCAGTTTTAGAATACAATCTAGGTGCCAAATCCGGCATACCCAACAGAGAAAACTCTCGGCAGTAGTGCCTCTCCTTCGTAAACAGATTCTTCGGCTGAAACCCCGGATAAACACTCAGGCAACTCCTCAGCTCCAATCTGCCCACGAAAAACCCCATCGTCAACCTCTAGGGACTGCATCAGCCTCTTCTGTCCTTTGTGTCAACTTTCCCAGCAATTTCGGCAGTTCCGGCTATTCACCGTAGTTTCGGCTTCTGCCCTCTACGTCAGCTTTCCCGACGGTTCCGACAATTCCGTCTTCTACCCTCTGTGTCAGCTTTCACGGTTGTTCCAACAATTCTGGCTGCTCCCGGCAGTTCTAGCTTTTGCCCTCTGCGTCAGCTTTCCCGGCTATTTCGACAGTTCCCGGCAATTCCGGTTGTTCGTGGCAGTTCCAGCTTCTACCCTCTGCGTCAGCTTTCCTGGCTGTTCCGTTGACCCTCCCGGCACTATCTCTGCCTCTTTGCTTCTTTATTCACTGCCCCTCAGCTGCAACTCGAATCACTCTCTCAACTTTCTCAGCAAACCCAGCCCCAGAAAGTCGAAATCTTGATCTCTTGGTGTACCCTCCAAGTGACCCTCAAGCCTCCTCTTATACTTTTCTCGTTGACATATCAACAGCCAAGATTAAGTCCCTAATCAACGACTAAGATTAGATTTGGCTTGATCCATGTCTTTTGGACCATTCTAACACAATTTTATATTAATTAACATTAATATTTTATTTTCCCTAAGTTTAGACTTAGGGACTCCATTAAAAATATTAATTATTTTAATATATCCCAAACTGTTTAGAATTTGCCCAAACCCTTTCTGGGTATTGGAGATGTCATGTGCCCTAACCTCTCCAACAAATTTCGTGGCTAGAGCACATCAGATGCTACCCCAAATCAACACTCCCTCTTAGCGAGGACTGTGCTCTAGCAATACTCCTTACTGAGTATCACCTTGATCATCTGGCACTGGTACCTGTGCTGATGCTAGGCCTGCTGCCCAACATCCTCTGGACTGCAGCATCCTGTACTGCTACCCATGGCCCTTCCACTGCCACTGCTGCATCCATACTGCAACTCCCTCTGCATCCATGTTGTTGCCCATGGCCCTACCACTACCACTGCTACATCTGCACTGCATCTCCTCTCATCATGCTGCATCGTGCTGCCCATAGCACTACCATTGCTAACTGTTGCACTGCAACTCAGTTACTGAGAAGTAAGTAACTGATCTCCCAACTCCGACATCTTTGTTAGGCTAAAGAACCCACGACGCTGAAACTCCCTCTGTCGCTGACAAATGCTCCCTCTCTTACCTCTGCGCCACTACAACTACTCCATTCATCTCGCACCGTTGCACACCTCTCTGTGCCATCCTGCACTGGTGCAACACTCCCGTGCTTCTTGCACTATTGCCTCACGCTGTCCTGGGAATCCTGCATTATATCACTCTCTGTCGCTTCATCTGCATCCGTCTCTACCTACATCTGCCAGTCCTGCTACTCTTCTTCGGGGCTTCGGTAGCAAGGTATAATCCAAGAGGTTGGGTACCTCAAGGATCCTACCCCTCATCGCCTATAGTCCTCCTGACTATAGCTTGATGTCTCCCCACTTCTTCTCAAGTGGCACATGAGCATTCATGGCACACAGAACATACAGGATCCTGGCCTTCCAAATGACAAAGTTGGATGCTCCATCCAACCTGTCCTAATCCCTCAGTCCATTCATGGCCATCTTGTTGCTCTTCTGTGTCAACTCCTCCGAGTCTCTCTACTTCCCACCTAGAAGTTCTCGGTTCGACTCCTGCTGAGTCTCCCTACTTCCTGTCTGGAAGTTCTTGGTTCGACTCCTCCGAGTCTCTCTACTTCCCATCTGGAAGTTCTCGATTCGACTCCTGCTGAGTCTCTCTACTTCCCCCCTGGAAGTCCCCGATCCGACTCCTGTTGAGTCTCCCTACTTTCCATCTGGAAGTTCTCTTTTGGACTCCCTCTAAGTCTCATTTTCCCTCCTAGAAATCCTTTTGCCAACCGTCAAGTTGCCCCTCTCCGATTGTCTTTGCAACTGCAACACTAATCCGAATTCCTTGGCTAGAAATCTGCCTCGGAAACAACTCCCTCTACCTTGGCTTTGCCCTGTTAGGTACTGTTCTGACTACAGTACCCCACCAGCCTCACTCTGCAACTTACCCACAACCTCCTATACCCTAGCAACTAAAGGATTGAGCCACTTGGCTCTGTGCAATCCCGGCACTGGCAAATCAGCTCCCCCAACCAACTGCATCAGTCCACCTGGCTTCTACATGAGCCTGATTCTGCCTCCCTTAACCTCTATGTTGTCTTTCTTTGGCCCATAATGATGACACAATCCCTCAACGTCACTCCTTCCTCTGTCGCCTTCTGCAAGGATCAGCTCTGTCACTCGGGACAGCGGATTTCTGTTGTTGCTGCTCTGTTCGGCTGATGTCCTCAGTGCTCCTGTGATCTACAACCACCCTCTGATACCATGTTGGAATTTCTAAGTCTAACTGTTAGAAACCCTTCATGTACTTTACTGATTTATTCCTACCTACTTGTTCTGTTAATTAACAAGTTATTTACCATGTAAATACTGAAAATAAATACAAGTACATGCCCAACACATTACAGATCATCAACTGAAGGAAACAAAACAAGCACACAAGTGACACCGTTGTTTTTGGACCAAAGTCCCTGGAAAAACCCAATGCAAGAAAGCCGGTGCAACTATCTGAGGGTTTGATTTATTAAGCAGTTTCAGAATACAATATGGGTGCCAAATCTGACATACCCACCAGAGAAAACTCTCGGCAGTAGTACCTCTCCTTCAGAGACAGATGCTCCGGGCGAAACCCCGGATAAACACTCCGGCAGCTCCTCAGCTCCAATCTGCCCCACGAAAAACCCCAGCATCAGCCTCTAGGGACTATGTCAGCCTCTTCTACCCTCTACGTCAGCTTTCCTGGCAGTTTCGGTTGTTCCCGGCAGTTCCGGCTTCTTCCCTCTGCATTAGCCTTCCCCATTGTTCTGGCAATTCCGATTGTTCTCAGCAGTTCCGACTTCTGCCCTCTACGTCAGCTTTCTCGACTACTCCCGGCAGTTCCGACTTCTACCCTCTCTATCAGCGTTCCGGCTGTTCTGGCTTCTTCCCTCTGCATCAACTTTCCCGATTATTCCGTTGATCCTCCCAGCACTATCTTTGCCTCTTTGCTTCTGTATTCACTGCCTCTCAGCTGCAACTCCGATCACTCTCTCAACTTTCTCAGCAAACCCAACCCCAGAAAGTCGAAATCTTGATCTCTTGGTGTACCCTCCAAGTGACCCTCAAGCCTTTATACTTTTCTCGTTGACATATCAAACGCCGAGATTAAGTCCCTAATCGACGGCTAAGATTAGATCTAGCTTGATCCATGTCTTTTGGACCATTCTAAGACAGTTTTATATTAATTCACATTAATATTTTAATTTCCCTAAGTTTAGACTTAGGAACTCCATTAAAAATATTAATTATTTTAATATCTCCCAAACTGTTTAGAATTTGCCCAAAATCCTTTCTGGGTATTGGAGATCTCATGTGCCCTAACCTCTCCACCAAATTTCGTGGCTAGAGCACATCCGACACTACCCCAAATCAACACTACAGTCCTCCATCCTAAATCTCTTTAGGATTTCTGTAGAATATCTCCCTTTCCCAAGGAAGATCTCCCCCTTTTGCTGCCAAACTTCCAACCCCAGGAAATAATGCATTCGTTCCAAATCCTTCATGTCGAACTCCATGGCTAGATTCTTCTTACAATCCCCTATGAGCCTGGATGATCTTGTCAGGAAAAGATCATCCACATATAGTACTAAGATTAGAGGTTCATTCTCTACAACCAGATAGTAGAGATTTGGATCTGCGTCACTCTTGACAAATTCCATTTTTTGCAAGTAGCCATCAATTCACCCATACCATGCTCTAGGTGCTTGTTTCAACCCATACAAGGCTTTCTTCAATCTGCATACATGAGACTTCTTCTCATGTGTCTCAAAGCCCTTTGGTTGTTCAATGTATACCTCTTCTTCTATCACACCATTCAGAAATGTCGTTTTGACATCCATCTAATGAATCTCCTACCCCATTTGTGTTGCAAGAGATATCATGGTTCTAATAGATGTATACCTGACTACCAGGGTGAAGGTCTCTTCGTAGTCAATTCCTTCCTTCTAAGCATACCCCTTAGCCATAAACCTGGCTTTGTACTTCTCAACACTGTCGTCTGCAATGTATTTAATCTTGTAGATCCATCTCGAACCTACCACTAATCTGTCTTGAGGCCTTGGCACTACCTCCCAGGCATCATTCACCATTATGGAGTTGTACTCCTCTACCATCGCATCTAGCTAAACCTGATGTTGAGCTGCCTCCTGAAAACTGGCAGGCTCCCCATCCTGAGCTACTAATGCCTGATATCTATCTGGCTATTTTCGCTCCCTCTTATTGTTCCTTGGCGCACCGATGAAGTCCTCTGCATCTCGCAGACTCTGACGAAGTTCCCTGCTCGTTCTTCCTCTGCCAGTAGGTGCTTCTGTTAGCTCTTCCTCATCCTTTGATTCTTCCTGACACGAGGAAGAATTCTTTTCTTCCATTGCTTGAAGAGGTTTGACCAACAATTCCTCTTTTGACTGCTCCTCGGAAAGCATTTCTCGAGATTTTCTGAAAGCCATGTCTTCCATGAACTTCACATCTCGTTGAGCTACTACCTTCCTAATCCCTAGAAGATAGATTTTATATCCCTTAGCATTCTTGCTATATCCCACTAGATATCCTTTCTCTGCAATTTGATCCATCTTCTTCTTCTTTTCCTCGGGTATGAAGCAATATGCTAAGCTCCCAAATATCCTCAAATGACTTACTTCAGGGGTCTTCCCCATGAAGACTTTCTCTAGAGTAATCTTGCCCAATGCCCGATGAGGAGTTCTATTATGAACATAGACTGTTGTGTTGCATGCTTCTGCCCACAGGAATTTTGGCATATCCTAATCATACATCATGGCCCTCATTGCTTCTACAATAGTCATGTTCTTTCTTTATGCTACTCCATTCTACTTCGGATTGTACGGAGCTGTCGACTCTCTTCTGATGCCTTCCTTAGCGCAAAAATCAGTGAAGTCCTTATCGACATACTCTCCACCATTATCTAAGCACAAAACTTTTATTTTCTTCCCAGTCAGATTCTCCACTAGAGTCTTGAACTCTTTGAATCGATAGAAAACCTCGTCCTTGGTTTTCAGAAAATAAATCCAAGTTTTCCTTGAGTGGTCATCAATGAAGGTAAGGAAGTACTCGGCACCACTAAGAGCTTTAGTGGACATGGATCCGCAGATATCTGAGTGTATCAATCCTAGTACACTCTTGGCCCTAGTTTTACTTCTAGGAAATGTTGCCTTAGCATACTTTCCTAGAGCACATCCTCTGCATACATCATCTCATTCTGTACTAAGATCCGGAACTCCTGTTACAGTGCTCCTTAGAATTCTCAGAGCCCCATAGTGCAAATGTCCCATTCTCCTGTGCCATAGTTCGTTCAAATCCTTGTCTCCATGGTTGTCTATTAGTGCCATTGGTGATTCTAGTTGTAGTTCGTACAACCTGTTACTTTTGATCCCGATCTGCACTTTCTTTTTCCAACTCGGGTGTTTGACGTATACTTTTTCCTTGATGAAGAAAACATCATAGCCTTTGCCTTAAAGTTGTGACACGGAAAGTAAGTTCATCCCCAATCCTAGTACATGCAGCACATTGGTAGCACGGAACCGCTCTCCCGTTTCTGTTTGAAAAACTATGGTACCCCTCCCTACTGGAGTACATTTTTCCTTGTTCCCCATGGTGATTTGAAAGTTCATCTTCTCCTCCTGATAATCTAAGAAACATTCCCGGATTCCCGTCACATGCAAAGAGGCCCCACTGTCTATATACCATACCTCTGATGATGCAGAGATAGTCACACAAGCCACTTCTTCTTCCAGCCTGGAAGCCAACATAGAGAAATCGAAATCACTTTCTCTTGTGCACTTTTCTGAAAATCTGTGCGAATCTCCTGATGTTTCTACTACAGGGCCAGAAATCTGATAATAGGGCCAGAAGAGGTTTCTACTACTTTTCAGAAAGAGGATAATACTCAGCAAAACATTCTGGAGGCATAATAAACTCAACAAAACCTAAAGTTAAAGGTGTTCAATTCCCTGGGCCAACCACCATGCCTTTTTGTATTGCACAAGAACACATTTTTGGATTAAGGGCAGGCATAGTAGTAGACACAAATCTATAGCACACAGTAGTTTGAAGTTGTGCAATGTCAGAACCTTGACTCATGTCATAGCCACTTATTTGGATATAAGCTTGTAAAAGGTCAATCATATGTCTATCAATTAAGAATATAGAATATCTGGGAACAACTGATGACCAAGCTGCACCATTATGCAAGGGTGCTTGAAATCCACCTATTAAAGCATCTGGAAATTTATTATGCCTTGAATTAACGACGCAGGCTAGACAAGAAACATTCAATCCAGGTCTGATTAGGGGATGTATGACAAATTGAATAAGTCCCAAATGAATATATCTGTATCCTTTTTCTAAACCCCATTCAATATCTTCAGGACGGAGTAAGGGCACTTGATAGACTTGTTTATTTACATCCACGAGAACATTCACAGAGCAATATCTAATAAGATTTGCAGCCTTCAAATCAAACATGGATAGATTATAAATCTTATCAAACTCTATTTTGGGTAAAGTCCAATAAGGAATAGGCTCAAATTCTTGTGCAATAATATGGGCAAGATATATTGGATCCTCGCTACTTGAAACAATCAACTTAGATATCCACTTCCTCGAAGATTTCTGAGTTTCAACATCAACAAAGAAATCAAATGAGGCCATTATGAAAGTTCAACTACTTGTCAAGCTCCCAATATCAAGCAATATAAGGACTAGGAAACCCGGAGAGAGACGACACTCGACTTTAACAGCTCTTCTCGAACTGGCCAACAATCAGCTTACACAACCTCCAACCTAAACTCAGCAACAAGCCTACAGGCTTGTAAGTTTATTGGTGTATTCATGGACAGAATGTAAGTCCATGAATACACCAATGGAAATGAATTTCAAGAAGTTATGTGGTGAAGTTGCAGGTCCTGATTTGACAAATCCTTCTGAGTATTGACAACTAATTAGGGCACTGATGTTCTTACTGAACACTAGACCGGACATATGTTTTGTAGTCAGTAGTCTGAGTCAATATATGATTAAGCCATCAAATGCACACTAGATTGCTGCAAATCATGTGCTGAGATACCTACATGGGACCATCAATCTTGGATTTGTAGGAATTTACAGGGTAAGTTCCTTAGACAGAACACCAAAAGGACACTGCTCACAAACAGATCATAGATCAACACACCACTATTTTGACGTGGTTAAAATCCTCAGAGAGGGAAACAGTCCACGGCCTGCGCCAACGTGGCTACTACAGGCAATTTATTAATAAAAGAATGAAAATTTACATAAGCTTCTCTCATGCACGGTTAACCTACAAATGACCCTCCATGCGCTTTAAATAGAATTCATGGACCAATCGGGTGTCAAGCCACGGATCAAGTGTCGGTAATACCGAGGAGAGAATGAACCGTCGGATCACTACATATCGTGACCGTCGGATTGTAAGTTACAAAATGTACAACGGTAAAGAAACACACTTTACCTAACTCTATACCTAACTCTATACTAGACCAAGTTGACTTAACTATTCCTATGTGTCGGAATATCCTAACATCCCCCCTTAAGAACAACTTGGGATAGGATTGAAGGATTTACAAATATGACACAATAGGAGAAGGAAGGAGGCACTAGAGCCTATCCCCCCTTGGTGACAACTTCCTGAACTCCAAGCATATATCGAAGTTTAGTGAACTTCGCCTCTGTGAGAGCCTTTGTGAAGATGTCTGCAACCTGATCATCTGTTGAAAAATATTGCACTTCAAGAACATGGTCATGAATGAGTTTTCTGATGAAGTGCATGTGTAGTTCAATGTGTTTGCTGCGCTGATGCTGGACTGGATCTTTGCATAGCTGAATGGCACTTTGATTATCACACCAAAGTGTGGTTGGATGCTACTGCTCAAAGCCAAATTCTGATAGGATCTGACGAAGCCACAAGGCTTCCTTACTAGCTTCCACGGCACCACGATACTCTGCTTCTGCTGACGAAAGAGAAATGGCAGCCTTTTTCTTACAAGCCCATGTAATAGGTCCTGAACCAAGAGTGAAGACATAACCGGCAGTAGACTTCCGATCATCAGGGTCACCAGCCCAATCAGAATCAGTGAAACCACCTAATAGAGGAGTTGCTTTGGCACTGTAATGAATCCCAAACTGTAT
>APFE030277894.1:198997-217317 GCA_000404065.3 Pinus taeda
TCGGATTGTAAGTTACAAAATGTACAACGATAAAGAAACACACTTTACCTAACTCTATACTAGACCAAGTTGAACTTAACTATTTCCTATGTGTCGGAATATCCTAACAAGATTGAGATATACTATTGGAAATGAGACTACATTGGTACTCTGATGTTGATTGTGCTGGTAACTTTGATGACAAAAGCAACGCATCTAGATGTTGCTTTAGCTTGGGATCTGCCATGATATCATGGATGAGCAGAAAAGAAAGGTCTGTAGCCCTTAGCACAGTTGAAGTCGAGTACATTGCTGCTAGCACAGCTCGCTGTGAGGCAGTATGAAGTGACAAAACTTAAGAGTTGCCGTGCTTTAAATGTGAAATACACAAATGTATTGCAAGTAATATGTTTTATTAATAATATGATAGTACAAGGATACAAATGTTACAATGAGAACCTGCTTTATATACCTAGGCAGGTGTCCCTTTATGAATGGTCATGTCTTTAGGGACATACCTCTTCACTAACTAATCACTAATTAAACATTATTTATGATGTCTTATTATTATTTATATTTACATTATTCACATCTATATTTTATTCATAACATTGCCCCTTTCTTCGAAAAGATGTCCTCAAAGCTTGTTGCTAACAATTTCCTTTGTTTGCATACGTCATTTCTGGCATATGTAATCCGTCATTGATGGATTTCTTGGCACGAGTTTATCCATTCTCCTTTTTCAATTTTTTTATTATTTTTTTATTATATATTCAAGTAACTTTATAAAAATTATCATAATATAACTTTTTTTTATAAATTTACTTTGTAATGTTTTATAAGGTCACTTGAATATAATTTCTTAAAATTATTCTATATATATATTTTTATATATTTTTTATATATATGTCCAATAGTCACAATAGTCGCCATAGGAATTCGAAAGGTCGGGTCCCTTCTGAAAGTTGTGTTCCGCCATCACAAAAATATCACAAACAGACGCTTTCACAATTCGTCCCAACTGCCCTGCCATCACAAACATATCAAGGCAGCTCATGAGGAGCGTGTGCATTAGGTTTATCAAACCCGCTATGAATTCCACAATCTGGGAACCACATGTTGTCCCGATTGACCGGAGCAAGGAATATTCAAGGTGTATCTCTGCAGGGACAAGTAATTGGTCCTCATTCCAGGGGTAAGCAACGATAGAGACTGCATTGACAACCCAGTAGACAGAGGGATGCAGGCAAGGTAAGAACCGGGCCACGCAACGGATGGCGCCTCAGTTCCTAATCAGCAATGTTTTTTGTAAAATAGCTAACTTTAATTTGTAGGCATTGCAGTTTCTCCCAAAAACAGCATTGATTGTTGGCATGAGATCCTCTTCCTTTGAGATAAAGTCGTAGGTCATGTTCAGGTTGCGGCATGTGACTCATTCTTCCATTCGAATTCCCAAATCAGGCTGCTATTCTTTTGGCCTATATAGATTTTTCTTTCAATTTCGATCGCAGGTGAGTCCAGGCGCAAAGATTCTAACTGGGTCCGATACGAAGCTATTTGAAATTGGACAGAAAAGCTCTTCGCATATTTTTTTGGTGTTATCATAATCAGCGATAGTTGGGCTTCAGCTGCGACTTCAGCTTACCTTTCGCTTACGAATATTGCTGGACATTTTTATGAATCGTGCGTGTTTAGATTTTACAATGATTTCCTCATCACTTCCCTCCATTGGCTTCATTGCAAGTTCTAAATAATCTTACGGTGTTATTCTTTTCCCATCTTCATGTAGTTCTAAAAAAAAAAAATCTCATAAAAGCCACGAAAAGAAAGGAGAATAATGTCCTAAATCTTCAGCAGTAGTTTGATTCTCTAATACCCTAACTCGAATATGCTTGTCAATTTTGTAACAAGAGACAACCGATCTAGAGCAGCTTCATCAATGCCCCCCATCTGATTATAAATGAACATGCTTGACAACAGAACTGCCAAGGAAAATATTTGTGTACTATATGTATAAGTTTGATCATAGGCATCAATTCCTTAAGTATCCAAAAGCAAAAGATTGCATTCATTTCCATCACTTGCAGTCCTCTTCAATGGAGCATTCCACATCCAATGACCTTTTGTACACTAAAGCAACATAATATTAGCGTGGGAACTCTGGATGAAACTTTCGTAGATATATTTTGAATTATCGACAAGAGGAAACAACATTTGTAAACGTGGAAGCATTATATGGGCAAGACTTAGCAAACGACAGGAAGACTCAGCAAATGCACCCCTTTTTTTGTATTAATTGTTTGAAAGGCTTTTGCTTTTGGTTTCTTGACAATATTATGATCAGTGACAATTTTGCTATTTGACTTGGAAATTTGTGGGCTCTTGGGCTTAGGCAGAGATTGTGAAGGACCCTGCGAATCCTTTGTTTCTTGCCCATTTTGTATGTTATCTAACATTTTGTCCACAATCCACTCACTTATAATCTTGTCATTTGGCATGGACGGGTGCAAGATTTTAAGTTTGGGAGGAAATTGTTGATGAGAAAATAAACCCATAGTGTTGACGGTATCCTCATGTGGAATATTGCTTCTCACAATATTTAAAGGAAAAACGGTTTCTACATTGATTTTGTGAAACAAGGACAGACTATCCTCTGTAGCATTAAGGGTTTGAAGGTTTCTTTATAGGTCTCTTGTCCAATTCTTTTGGTTCCCATATCATGGTATGCCCTTCAGTTCCAACAGTTTCAGCGTTTGTAAAAGAATTATGTCCATCTTTAATATCGTCGTCATTAGAATTTGTGATTAATATAGCATTTTCATGATCTTCTGCGAAATGTAGTGATTCTTCATCAATAAATTATGTATAATCATTTTTTTCCTCCTTGCTTTCATCTTCAGTTGTCATATTTTTCTCTATCAAAACACTTGGCTCAAATTCCTTCTCTTTGACATTAATGTCAACTTCTATTATAGGTGTTGAACTTGGTGTTTTGAAAGCCTTTAATGATTCTCCAAATGATCTTTTTATCTATTCTATTTGTTGTAATGCTTCTCCAATTTCATTTAACAATTTAGATTTATGATATTCACTTAATTCCATGATTTCAGGACTTAAGCTTAATGGTAGATTGTGCAGTAGATAACGTCCAAAGGCTTGAATGGCTCTGATACCACCTGCTTTAAATGTGAAATACACAAATGTATTGTAAGTAATATTTTCTATTAATAATATGATAATACTAAGATATGAATGTTACAATGAGGGCCTGCTTTATAGAGTCCTTTTACGACCGGTCATGTCCTTAGGGATATACCTCTTCACTAACTAATCACTAATTAATTATTATTTATGATGTGTTATTATTATTTATATTTACATTATTTATATCTATATGGAGTCCTTTTACAAACAGTCATGTCCTTAAGGATATACCTCTTCACTAATTAATCACTAACTAATCATTATTTATGATGTGTTATTATTATTTATATTTACATTATTTATATCTATATTTTATTCATAACACAAGATGGTTGAGGAAGCTCTTTGGAGAGTTCTTTGAGCATGTACTAGATACAATAGTAATTTACGGTGACAATAAGGGTGGGATTCGACTTGCAAAAAATCTCGTGTTCCATGACAAGTCCAAACACATTGAGATTAAATATCATTACACAGAGGAGTGAAACTCCATCATATTGCCATTGATGATCAAAGTTGACATACTTACCAAGCCTTTGCCGAAAGGGACGTTCTTGGTATTCAGAGAGCAGCTCAGACTGGCGGATGTGACCCTACTTGGTGGGGGCAGTCATGGATGATCAAAACACTGAGTTATGTTCTTCCCTCCCGTTTGAGCTCACAAGTTGGGAATGAAGCTAGAAGAGCTCCTACGGTTAAGGGAACTCTTGACTGTAGGTTATGCGCGACCCTTGTCATACGTTGACAAGTGGTAATTCCCCACAACTATTAAATCTGGGACTTGCCAAGAGTATACCCCAATATGCATCCTACCCATAAGTTGGGCTTGTTGGGATTGGCACCCATCTGGCCAATGGGTGTGGTAAAGCTTAGTTGTGTGTGATCCTTGTCATGTGTTGACAAGTGGTAATCTCCCCAAAGTATGTGGATGTAGGTGTTCTACCACTTGAATCTTATGGTAAATCTCGGTTGTATGTGATCCTCGTCATGTGTTGACAAGTCGTAATCCCTCCAAGTTTGTGTCAAGATGGGAAGATTAGTGGATATAGGGTGATAGATGAATCTCCCCTTTGATGACTCTTCTTCATTACATTGAGACATCATTGTTCTAGAGCAAAGATGAACAGATATGAGAAGAGAAAGCAGAGATCTTTGTCGCAGAAAGAAATTCCTCCCTAGTTGAGAGGGAGTGTTGAAAATTGGCAGCTCAATGATCAACTTCCTTAAATAAAATCTCATTTCTGACAATTTTGGAGTGACTTTCTAAAAATAGAAAGTCAAGTCTAGCATTTCAAGTATGACTTTCAAAAAATAGTAAATCACCTTGCAGCAATTGGTAATCACATATAGTTGAAGGAAAATCACTTAACTTATCATTAACCAATCCTAATAGTTCAATCTCAACTTAATCATCAATATTATTAATATTATTATCCTTTATGATACTACGATATTATTATTAAAAGGAATTACAAGTCACCTTATCTTCATCACCTCAATCACTTCGCATCTCTCTCCTTGATGACTCACATGGCACTACGTAACTCTCTCTCTCTCTCTCAATGATATGTTACACTCTCTCTTATGCACTCATTAAAGATATGGCATATTCCTCTTACACTCATAAAAGGCATGTCATAAAAAATTCCTCTTACGCTCTCTTTAATGCATATGTTACACTCTCCTTAACTAAGGCATGTGTTTCTCTCCTTAATGGCATGAGTTACACTCCCCTAAATAAATGGCATATGTCACTCTTCGTCAAGGCAAGTGTATTGCTCCTCCTTTATGACAAGAATTTGTTGCTCCTCCAATATTTGTGTCTCATGTCTTCTCACCTGGCTACTACTACTTGTGCATAGTGAAAGAAGAATTCAAACATGAGAGAGAGAGTTAGGGATACTTGAAGAAGATTGTGTGAGAGAGAGAGAGAGAGGCTTGGAGAGGAAGAGCAAAACTTGGTGATCCAAAGTTGATTCATTGTTTCAATGTTGATTCAGTTGAAGGGAGGGAAGGTTGATTCAGTGTTTGCATCTGCTGCTACTACCAATGATCTTAATGCTACAGCTTGTTTAGATGTCAGTGAACTTACTCATTCTCTTGATCTCTCAATGTACTTTGTGTCTTTGTTGAGCAATTGATATCTAAAAGAAGAAGAATCTAGTTGGGTTTTCCCCGTGTGGATTTTGCCCTGGTCATTAGACCTAAATTCTCTATCTCATTTTCTTCTTGGTTGTCTTCTATTGTGCATTTGGTATATGTTTTATCTACAATTGCTTAACTAATATTGCAGCAGAAAGAAGTTTTTGGAATAAGTAATTGTTTCAGCGTAGAACATCAAAATTTCAACAAATAACGATCTCAAGCTTTTCTCTTTCTATTCTATCTTGAAGTTGCCTCTGCTTTCCTTTGCTATTGAGGCCCCTAATATTCCAAGTGATGACTTTCATTGAGGAGAGGGTTGAAAAGTACCCCTCTCTTGGAACCGCTTGCCCTGAATTGGTGAGAAATTCTCCTGCATTTTAAATGGCTTCATTGGTCGTCTTCCTCCCCTTCTTAGCATGTTCCCCTATTATCTAACCTTTACCTTTGGTCATATGGGATGGCCCTTCCAATTCTAGGTTGTGCGATTTGCCCTTGCCTCCTCATTTTTGCTAGTGCTTCCGCCATTGTAGATATAGTTAGTATTTTTTTTTGCTTCGTCAAGATGGCTCTAGTGCCTTCCATGGCCCATGTCTTGATAATTTTAAGCAGTGTACACTCCTCCTCATTGAGATTTTCTTGAACGTCTTCCATCTTCGAGTCTATATCCACAATTAAAACTCTAATCTCTTGCATTTTTTATGAATCCTCAGGGGTTTTGCGTTTAGAGGTGATATTTTCCGTGGAGTGGCCTTTTGCACGTTCAATCTCCATGGGTTTCTTAGACGAACCACTATTCTCTTCAGAATGCGCTAGTGTCAAGAACTTGTTCTCCACTAAAGTTGCCTATGCCGCCACTTAAGTAGACTGAGGCAGCGGATCCACTGTAGATTTAGGGCTTTTACCTTTTTGGCTTGTGACTTGTTGAAAACCCTACATATCTGCCTACGTATTCTTCTCTTGCACCTCTTGTGCCTCCGCTTTTGCTATAGGACAATCCCTAATCAGATGGCCATATTCATGGCATCACCAACATTTAAAAGGCATATGTTCATAATCAAGAGGTCGCATCCATATTTCATCATGGTATTCAATCTTTAATCGATTCAGGAAGTGGTTTAGAGATGTTCATATATACACAAATGCTTGCATATGAGGAACACTGGCGTCTCTTGGTGACTTCAGAAATATTCACGAGATCACCTATGGAGTTGCCAATGCCCTTGAGGATGTCTGGTTCCCAAAAATCTTCTGGCAATTAAAACAAGTGAACCCAAACCAAAGCTGCCAAAAGTTGTTCTTTCTCCAGGTTATAGCATTTTTCCCAAAAACACATGAATAAGCCAACATTGTTAAGGTAATATGGGTTGTTTTCAAAGACCCTCTTCCTGTCTTCTAGATTGGAGAAGATGACCGTAAAAACCCCTTTGGCTCATAGGCAGAGATCTAGTTGGCCTTTAGGTTGTCATCTTGTCTAAATCCATTTAACCAAATCTCGCTCCCTTGGCCAAATGCCCGTATATTTGCAAATCAGCATATGATCCTTCATATATTAATGTGATTCCTCCAATCTATTGTTTGGCACCACAAACTTAGGGTTTGTTGTTGCCTTGGGCAGACATATCCCTTTGAGACGGAATTTCCATTGAGCTCCCAGTACTGGATTTTCATTTTTGTTGCCATTGCCTGCAGAGGTTCCAGCTCCTCCTGCAGTTGGCCAATTTGAATTAGCAACAGCATTTCTATAGGAAGGCATCTCACCCCTCCCCATCACTCCACTCATGCAGCTAATCCCAATGCAGCAGAATATTGATTACCCAGATCTAATTCTCTAAGATCCGTAATCAACTGTCTAACACAGAGTATTCAGAAATTTTCTGAAGAACCCTAACCCTAGCAGAGCTCTCTTCACTCCTTACAGCATACCATCTGTAACTCATTACTGGTAATGATCTCGGGGTTGGCTTTTTTCTTTGTGGACTCCACCTTTTTTCCTTCTTATTTCACTTTTCATATTATATATAAAAAAGTTTTAAATTAATTTTTGAAAGGTAACCTTTTTCTTTAAGATATAAAAAGGTACTTTTTATATCTTAACTTCAAAAATTAAAAGACGCAACATTTATGTGATGGCTTTTCTTCACAAAAACAACCCCTTAGGTGTACAAAAAATAAAGTACGGAATTTTCAGCAAAATCTGGTGCAGAGTGGTGGAAGGACGCAGACGTATGTAGAGTGGAGGACACAAATGTAGAATGGTGAAGAGTGAGCTAAGGTGGAGGTCAACGTATGGAAAACTGTGGACTAAGGTTTGGAAGGCACATGAAAGGACCTGGACAGAGTTCGAGGTCACAGCAGTACAAGGAAGGATAAAAATGCAGGAGTATGTTGATGCAGGCAGTAGCAATACAGGCACAGCAATAAAGCAGTACGGACAGGTTAATTATGGCAATTCAATGCAAATTTTGTAGAAGTTATGGACGAACACGGATTGTGTACAAACCATGGTCGATAATAGGCAGCAGATTGTGTACAACTATGGGCAGAATTGGCAATGAAGTGTGTATGGAGCAGAGCCGTACAAAATTGACAGTGATTTAGCAGTGGTATGGTCATGCAGGCTAGGCTTGACATCTGGGAAGTTTACATCTGGTTTGACAACTGAGTTGGCAATGGAATTGGCTCTAAAAGCAATGTAATAAATGAACCCATTTATCACTGAAATTGAAGGGGTGTCTACAAATATATATATATACAAAAAAAGAATGATGATTTGTACACGTTGATGAAATACCTTCTACTTCCAAGATGATTTATCCTCCATCAGCAGGGACTAGTAATTTGTTTGAATTAGAATAATTTCCTAATTTCTTTTTCTAACAAGATATATCGAACAAATTACCTCTTGACTTTCATCAAGAACATCAAAAGCATAACCAACATTGCTCAATTTTCACCTTATTATCCCAGATACCACATCTATGTACATACAATATGTGCCCGTGCAACTTATAAAGATGTATTAGTTTACCACCAGGAAATGACTTATGCAATAAATCCTCAAAAATGCTTCTAGTAACTCTAAAACATGCTTCCAATACCCAAAATGCTTCTAGTAACTCTAAAACATGCTTCCAATACCCAAAATGCTTCAAGACATTGGAAACTGGGCTGGAAACTACTAAGCAGTAGCTCACAGCTTTGAGAAACATTTCAGGGATCTTTGATTATTTTTTGAAACTGCCGGTGATTTCCATCATATTTTCTTCATTTTTTCTCATTTCAAAAAAAAAAGACCTGTACTTATTAGTAACCCTAAAATATGAAAACAAAAGGCATTGAAGTGAAAAAACACACAAAAGAAAGGACAAATATATGATTTTCAAACAAAAACAACAAAAGAGCATTGAACAAAGCACTTTCCAAGGGGTTTTAGGCTTTTAGTTGCAGCAGAAGGAAAAACAGCTCAGTCATCCCATGTTCTCAACACAGTATTGGATTATCAAACTATAAATTTGATCAATAGAACAGTATAGATACATCTTAACCCTGGATCTGTTAAGCAATGAGAGGGATAAACAAGAAATCAAATAGTAAATATTTATGTGCTTAATAGATCAGCATTAATATAAATCCATACTGGTTTATTTTATGTTTATCTGTTTTGTATTCTTTTTAATTATTATGATCTTTTTTTCACTTTTGCATCAAGCATGTCAACTTTCCTTTTATTCTAGTGTATTAGAATTACATACATCTTAAAGATCTTAAGCCAACTTAAATGTTATTAGTTTTATTTTATTATTATAATACTTCATTTTTTCACTGACCTATCCCACCTTATCATTATGTTATAACTTATATTCGCATCTTATCTGCATTAAGCTGTAGAAAGCACCTCACTTTTCTCAGTGCAATGACACTAGAATCTAGATAGATTTACTCTGAAAGAAATTTTCAGATAAAGTTTTCAAGTGTTTCAAGACTACACTAAGAAAACTACCCCAGCATTTCCAATACTCTCAGATGCACCTGTTGCCCACTGTTTCCTGTTTCCATTTCCTGATACGTGGGGACACAGCTTTTATGTAAAAGAAAAACCAGCAATATGGATGGCAATGATTGAACATAGGATACTCTAACATGACAAAAGCCAGAATGGCTTTGGAAAGGCTATCAAGGGCTGAAAGACTGGATAATTAAAAAATGCCACCAATAAAAAAAATGACATGACAATACCTGCCTCCAAAGAACGGCATTTTTTCTCTCTCTTGGTAAGAGAAGATGATCCCTGAGTCGAGAAGCAACAACCCAAGGCTCTCCTTCCTTTCCCTTTGACTTCTCCATAATTGCTTTGTCTTCAAGTGCCTCACAAACCTGAACAAAGTGACAGTTTGATTAGGGAAGCCTCAAAAATTTTACCAACTACAATGGGTAACAATTCCTTCAGAAAGCAAGTTAACACCCACAGGAGGTTGAAAAACCCTTCAGCGAACATGCAGGGCAAGCAAGAAGCACAAAGGCAACTTCAAGAACTAGAATTTGGGGTCTAGTGAGACTATAGTAGGAAAACATACACATTTAGAACCAAAATGTAAAGCTCTAAACTTTTCTACCACAGATTTTTACAAGCAACAGAATATGATAGTGTGAGCTGGAGCAAGAGATTCACAGTTAAACATTTGCAGCAGACTACGTTCCTACCTGGCCTGTAAAAGAAATGTTTTAGAGATTACACCGTTACAGAGTGCAAAAGGAAATTATTGTATATTATTGTAAAATATAGTTGTATAAATATTTGGAAAGAAAAAATAGAATGCATGTTGCACAAACACACATAAACGTGTTACTTATCATGTGTAGGATTTTGCAGCCATGCATATCGACCAAGTTATTCTGGGTTTGCTGCATGTAACAATTTCTTCTGACACATTTCAGGTGAGCACTTTACGTCATCATCAAAGACTCCCTAATGATGGGATGAAGTGCTCACCCAAAATGCGTTGGAGAAAATTTGTTACATGCAGCAAACCCAGAATTGCTTGGTCAAAATACTTATTTATTCCAAGAAAATAATCCAAGCCCAATATGCTAAAACAGTTATATTCTCCTGACCATTAAAAAGATGATAGATTTTAATATATGGAAAAATAGCAAGCTAGTGTACATGGAAAGGCTGTAATTAAATGGCTATAATGTTAAATTATGTGATTATGTGAATATATCATAACATAAATAATAAAATCTATGTTACACAAGGAAATGTCCCCCATGTTCCACAGTGGTGAGGATTGAAAACGCCAAGGAACAATTCCGCATGGCATCAAAACATTCTCGACTATCAGATATGTCAACAAACATATCCAGTGCAGAGTATATCCCTATTACGGTATTACCCCACTTATCAACAGGGGTACATAGATTTTTTGAGTGCAGCATTCACCACCATTGTAATACCAAGATCACAAGTCACAAGCCATGTAAAAACCATGTGAGGCCCTGTATTAAGCATCCTAGACCTATGTCTTGTCAGTTTGAGTCTATATTTCAGTTTTTTGGTCGGACCATTACCTGTCTCTTGAAAGCTTGACCTAAGCACTCTTGTCCTTAACTGGATTGGGTGGCTTTTGGTGGACACTTTTGAGGACTCACGGTTTTATGGGAACCTTCATTTTGTAAGGGTGATCACCGGTGTATGGTTCAGTCTAGATCTGGGGCCTCTTCAAGCCTCAAGGAGAAGCTCATAATCTAGGGCTTAGTATGATTCCCTAGGCAAGAGACGTTTTGGGGGTTGGAGAGCCTAAAAATCAAGAGGAGGATATTTGCCACATAATCTCTCCTTTTGGTAGGCATCCACTTCAATCTAATCCATAAATTCCTTTGCCCTAGTCTGTAACTTTGTAGCCCTAAGGTTAGAACCTAGTTTGTGTTGCTTCAATTTGGAGGCATGTTTGAGGGTTTCATGCACCTTTGTTTCATTGAAAATCAATATCGGAAACCCTTTCCGTGCCTCTTGGCCCTGGGTCTCTCCAACACTCAACCAATTAATCAAACGCTAGGTCATAGATTTCCTTCCCTGTGTCTCTACATAAAAAGCGAATTGCCTCCAATTGGAGCCTTGTGCCATTATTGTGTCTTTCTTGTGGAGTGCCTATTTGAGTCACCTTAAACCCTAACCTTTGAATACCTATCTTAGGTGCTTGGAACTGTAGCTTGGGAGGTACTCCCACAACCCCAGGAGTATTGAGTTGGTGAGGAGTTGACCCGCGAAAAATGTGTTTTGTGGGCAATGTACCCAAGTGTTGGACTTTGGACCCAAAGATGTGGGCTAAATACCCAAAATAAAATTCATTGTTTATTCTATTGGTTGCATGAGGGGCACCCTTGATGGACTAAATGCCACCTAAGGCTACAATGAAGAGGGCCTATATCAATGAAAAGAATTTTATTTCTTATGTTGATGGTGTTTGAGCATGTAGGCTCGGGTTGGTTTGGGCTACGGACACAACCATTGGTGGTAAGGTCACTCCACCAAGAACACTATAAGTGGGAATGAGGTTGAGCTCATTTGACTTCCATTGCAACTCGTCTTATGTAAGACAATAGCCTAAAAAGTTTGCACATTCTCAAGGAGCACAGCTAGAGTGGAAAGAAGAAGGACTAGTATACTATTTCTTGTGTTCTAGTGTAGGTTGAGCTATGAAGGGTTGACGAGTTGTTTTTTGGTATGGTTTTGGGCATATGAAATATGGAATCTTTGCATAAAGGCCAAGTTTGTTAGTTTTCGGTAGCATCGAAAGTGCTCTAGCCTTGAAAATTGGTGGAGAGGCTAAGGCACATAAGTTCTAAAGAAGTCAAAAACTATTTGGTGAAATTCCACTCGGATTGTATTTTATTAAAATAATTAATATTTTTAATGGAGTTCCTAAGTCTAAACTTAGGGAAATTAAAATATTAATGGGTATTAATCAAAATATGGGTGAGAATGATCTAGAAGGCGGATCAAGTCATGTTTTAATCTTAGTCATTGATTAGAGACTTAATCTCGGTTGTTGAAGACTCAATAGGAAAAGTATAAAATAGAGGCTTGGGGTTCATTTGGAAACACACACAGAGAGATTGAGGAAATCGATTTTCTGAGGTGAGAAGTTCTCAGGAGGAAAATTGATTGGGGAGATCTTGTAGCAGAGGGGCAGTGAGAATCCAGAAAGACGACTTTCCGGAGAATACTGACAGAGAGGTGGAGAGAGCTTGCAAAGAGATAGCGCAGTAGCCAGGAGAGCTGACGCAAAAAAGTTGTCTATCACGCAGAATCCAGAACTGCCGGAAAAGTCGAAACTGCCGAGAACTGTTGGAACTACCAAGAACTGCCAGAACAGCGAGGAAAGCTGACGCAGATGCAGCACAGTAGCCGGCAGAGCTAACGCAAAAAAGTTGCCTGTCACACAGAATCCAGAACTGTCGGAACTGTCGAGAACTGCCAGTAGAGCTAATGCAGAGGGCAAAGAAGGTAATGCAAGGCTAACGAAGAGCCAACGCAGAAATAGTCGAGGTTAGGCAGTCTCGTGTTGGATCAGCGGGAATTCTACCAGGTGAAGTGAGGTAAAACTCACTCAGATTTTCCGCCAGTATTTTTTCTGTAAAGGGTTGCTAGATGAGCATCCTAGAGTTGCATTCAGATATTTCCCCTGCATAATAATAAACCCTCGGAACCGCTACACTGTTTTTCCCGCATTGGGTTTTTCCGACGACTATTGTGTCCAAAAATAAGTGTGTCCTATGTATCTTGTTCTTTGCACTATTTTATGTTTCATGAGATCAAATATTTAATTAGTGTAGGCTGCAGAAGTAATTTGCTTCAATATTCAGAAGAATAACTTGATGATTTAAAAATCAAGTAGGTGAAGTAGATTCAGATTTGCTACAATAGGGGTTCCTTCAAGTCTAGAAATTTTCACATGGTATAGGAGCATTGATTTTGAAACAGGAAGAGCAGATCCAGTGCTGAGCAGTGAGGCCGAAAGATGCACTTGGTAGTAATTCAAATCCCCTTTAAGGGATTGCACAGTCCTTGCCAGGAAGCAGATCCGAGGAAATCTCTCTCTGAGTGAGACAACAGAGAGGTACGATTTCCAGTTCATGAGTTTGCAGAGGCAGAGGGAGTGACGCAGAGCCTCAGTGCAGTGCTTATAGGGCGCAATTTTTGTCGAGGAAGAAATCCGCTGGAAAGGAGTGAAGACATATAGAAGGGGAATTTTCTCTTCAAAGAACTTTCCACCAAAAAGTTTGAATTTCTTACTTGTTGAGCAGCTAAGCAGTGCTAAGCAATGACTAGAGGAGTCAGTTCGACAGTTGGGTGAGATGGCATCACATGGGCTCAGAGATTAGGGCAGGTTGGAAGGTGCTTCCAACTATGTCATATGGAAGACCAGAGTCTTAGTTGTTCTAGAGGAATATGATCTCGAGGCATACGTCAAAAGTGTTGCAGTTGTTCATGCTGACAACAATCAAAAAAAGAAGTACAAAGTCGAGCAGGGGAAGGCGAAGAGGCTCATTCTCAATGGAGTTCGAGATCATGTGGTCTCACACTTGCAGGGCAAGGATACAGCCCAGGAGATGTGACAAGCCTTGTCATCTTTGTATGAAGGCTCTTCCGAACAGCGGAAGATGTACTTAGAGCAGAAGTTGCAGCAGACTTTGATGCAGAAAGGAGAAGGGTTGAACCTCCATCTTCATCGTCTTCAAGACACTAGAGACCAATTTGATGCAGTGGGGTCCACTCCTCAACCAACTGTGATGGTGAGGATAGCCCTGGATGGAGTCTCGGATGAATGGCAAGTTTTCATCCAAAGCATATTGCGTAGAGATAAACTACCTTAATGGGAGGAGATGTGGGTGGCTCTTCAACAGGAGGAGTTAAGGAGGGACCTAGTGAAGGTCAACCTCAGTAGCAGCAGTGGGAGTGGCACCAAGACGAAGGAGAAGGAGGAGGACCCAACTCTAGCAACGAAGGGCCATCAGAAGTCAAAGCGAAAGAAGGACATTTCGAAGGTGAAATGATCAGTTGTGGTGAGATGGGCCACTATGCATCCCAATGTCCTTTGAGGAAAAAGCACAAGGATGAGAAACATGATCCTAAAGTTGTTTCAGCAAAGATTGACGAAGATGAGTTTGCCATGGGTGCCTACGCATATCTAGGAGGGAGATGGGGCGATATTGAGCTGTACTCGGGACGACTACATGTGGGCAAGATCCTTGAGGAGTCCACCTCTTGGATTAATGCTTTGCTACGGGAGCCCAAGATTCAGCAGTAGCGAAATGGACTTAGTGTCAGATGATGCAGTAGATTTTTTGGAGGACAGATGTAGTGGCTTGGGACTAGAGACTGATCAACGCAGAGCAAGGTTGGCAGCAGTGCAGTTGGCACAGTGCAGGAGTCGGCAGCAGCGCAAAAGATTCAAAGGGTCAGAATCAGCAGTAATCAGATTCCAACATTCATTGTATTATACTGAACACAGTTAAGTTCAACTAATTTTGGATGTTTTTCAATTGCTTCTCTCAGCAACTGAGTTGCAATACGAATGCAATGTTAGCAATGGCAGTGCTAGCAGCATAGCAAATGCAGCGTTTGAGAGGGAGTTGTAGTACAGATGCAACAGTGGCAGTGGAAGTGTCATGGGCATCTGTACAGAGACAGCAGCAGCAACATAGTGTTGGTGGCAGCAGCAATGCAAAAAGGAGGTGCTTTAGAAACAGAGCCGCATGCAGGTGGACATTGTTGCTAGAGCACTTTCCTCGCTAAGAGGGAGTGTTAATTTTTTGTAGCATCGGAAGTGCTCTAGCCTTGAAAATTGGTGGAGAGGCTAAGGCACATGAGTTATAAAGAACCTAGAAACAGTTTGGTGAAATTCCACCGGGATTGTATTTTATTAAGATAATTAATATTTTTAATGGAGTTCCTAAGTCTAAACTTAGGAAAATTAAAATATTAATGGGTATTAATCAAAATATGGGTGAGAATGATCTAGAAGGCGGATCAAGTCATGTTTTAATCTTAGTCGTTGATTAGAGACTTAATCTCAATCGTTGAAGACTCAACAGGAAAAGTAGAAAATTGAGGCTTGGGGTTCATTTGGAAACACACACAGAGAGATTGAGGAAATCGATTTTCTGAGGTGAGAAGTTCTCAAAAGGAAAACCAATAGGGGAGATCTTGCAGCAGAAGAGCAGTGAGAATCTGGAAGGACATTCCGGAGAATACTGATAGATGTTGATTTTGGGTAGCATCAGATGTGTTCTAGCTTCGAAATTTTGTGGAGGGGCTAGAACACATGAGATCTCCAGAACCCAGCAATAGTTTGGAGAAATTCCACCCATATGAGGATTTATTAAAATAATTAATATTTTTAATGGGTTCATAAGTCAAAACTTAGGAAAATAAAAATATTAATGGGTATTAATAAGAATATGGGTGAGAACCTTCTAAGTGATGAGGATCAAGACTGTTTTAATCTTAGCCATTGATTAGAGACTTAACCTCGGTCGTTGATTCAACAACAGGAAAAATATAAGAGAAGGCTTGAGGTTCAGTAGGAGACACACTTGAGAGATCAGTCAGTACGATTTTTTTGGGGAGTGGTTTGTTGAGAAAATCGAGCTAGTGATCTGAGTTGTAGTGAGGGGTAGTTCGGCAGAGGGACTTCACTCCAAGGCCGAGAATACATCGCAGAGGCAGAGCAGCACGAGGAGAGACAACGCAGCTCCAGAGAGGGTGTGCAGAAGCCAAAGGGGTTGACGCAGTCATTTAGAGGCAGTGTTAGGGTTTCTGTGAGGCAGAGAGAGCAACAGTTCAGCATATCGATTTCTAATCAAGGAAGGCTCACTGGGAGGGTGATGCAGTTCCTAGAGGAGGTGACGCAATTCCAACGCAAAGCTTGCATCAGCCATCGCTGCCCAGCACTGGGAACAACATTGACATTTGTGGGGTTTGATCATCCAGTTGTTGGATTTGCCAAAATATCTATCTCCGAATAGAGTTACTTATGCCAGGTTTATTTTCTGTTAGGTGAGCCGGATTTCGTACCCTAGTTGTATTCATAAATCTTCTTAATAATCCAAACCCTCTATATGTTGCACCGGTTTTTCCAAAGACGATTGTCAAAAAATAACGGTGTCCCTTGTGTGATTGTCTCATTGTATTTCACTTCATGATCTATATGTATGTGTAGTCTGCAATAGCGTTTTCATCGTTGTTTAAATAAGTAAATAACTTGTTGAATGTAAAGAAACAAGTAGGAGATGACAAAGCAGTGCTTGCAATAGGATTTATGATGTGTAGATTTAGAAATTCTCACAACAAAGAGGCGGAGAAAGCTTGCAGAGAGGCAACGCAGTAGCCGGGAGAGCTGACGCAAAAGAGTTGCCTATCACGTAGAATCCAGAATCGTCGAAACAGCTGAAATTGTTGAGAACTGTTGGAACGACCGAGAGAGCTGACGTAGGAGCAACGCAGTAGCCGAGAGAGCTGACGCAAAAAAGTTGCATGTCACGCAAAATCTAGAACTGTCAGAACTGCCAAAACTACTGGGAACCGACCGAACTGTCGGAACTGTCGGGAGCACTAACGCAAAGGGCAAAGAAGGTAACGCAAGGCTTATTGACCACTGGAGTGGCACCTGATGATTATATGAAGACTCCACACCCAAGGATGATCCAGAGGACACTTGTACCATCAGAAATCATCAGTCAACAGAGTTTTTTAACTCTACTTCTATCTTCTCATCATCTTTCTTGTACCCAGATTCCACACCCTGCGGGGAATTGTAATAAGTGATACTAGTAATGATGAGTTTTGAGTCTGTAACAGGCCTAGGATGTTGGGACTCGATCAGCAAACGAGTACACCTTGGAGTGTTTTTTTTATCTGATTAATTATCCCTTCTTTTTTAGAGGCGGATAATTTTCTAGGTTTTTTCACTCACTGTTTACCCCAAAGCCAGGGTAACGGCTTGAAGGTTGAGCCCCTAACACATCTTAGTGTCTAGAGACGATGTATATGTTGAACTAGATTTTCATTGATGTCAATATGGCAATATTCTAGGATACCAAATGATGATGTGAAGCCAAGGAGAAGCAGATCCGTGAAGCAACAGGAGCAAGAAGCCAAGAAGGAAATCCATCAAGGAAGCCATTGAAGTCTATTGAGAAATCTAAGGGTTGATTTGTTAATGATTTCTCTGACTTGATAACTGCTTGTGAAGTGATTTCAATCTTTAGATAATTCAAACCATGAACTTTTATATGTTAGTCATTATTAACTTCATCAACCAACTATCATGCATAATAATCAAAAGAACAATAACACAAGATATAGGCAGCAGCTAGGGCAAAACCTCTCCAAACCTGAGAGGAAAACCCACGGTAATTCTTCTTATAGTTTCTTCTCTTGACAAAATTTCCAAGACCAATACAAGACCCTTGAGACATGTTGACTACTGGACTAGCACCTGATGATTTGGTGAAGACTCCATGCCCAAAGGATGATCCAGAGGACACTTGTACCATCAGATGTCATCAGTCAACAGAGTTTTTTAACTCTCCTTCTATCTTCTCATCATATTTCTTCTTTGTACCCAGATTCCACACCCTACGGGGAATTGTAATAAGTGATGCTAGTATGATGTTTCTTGAATTTGTAACAGGCCTAGGATGTGGGACTCGATCAGCAAACGAGTACACCTTGGAGTGTTTTTTTTATCCGGTGAATTATCCCTTCTTTTCCCTTCTTTTTCAGAGGCGGATAATTCTCTGGATTTTTTCACTCATTTTTACCCCAAAGCTGAGGTGACGGTTTGAAGATTGAGCCCCTGACACATCTTAGTGTCTAGGGTCGATGTATATTACCATACTAGATCACACAAAAAGTTTCGTGGAATTTGGCTAGGTCTAAGTAGGATTTTTTAATAGTTTAAAATTTCCCGCAAAACGGGATTTTT
>APFE030277894.1:219578-232300 GCA_000404065.3 Pinus taeda
CTACCCCCCTTAGCCACGGGAGACAGGCTTAAACGGAGGGATCGGGGATCAGAGTGACAGCCCCCGGTCTGAGCGTTGCCGTGCCAATCCGCGCGACAACAAGACCAAATGACTCCAAGATCAAAGGCAAGAATCTCTTCTCACTGTCGTCCAATCACCTACTGCAACAAGGATTTGATCTGCTACCAACCATGAAAGATCTTACTTCGCTATGGCGGTGGCTCCCTTCTAGACCAATATCCGAACCTTCTTGAGACTAGAGTCAATCCTTACTATAGAGATAGACTGGGATTGCATTACAACCCTAACTGGGAATAGACTCTTCGCATGTGTGACAAAATCATAGCCCTTTTAGCTTGCTGGATCTTCGATCTAGAGGTTCCTATTCTTCAAGTGTATCTGCCCTTAGAGTAGACTAAGGATCGAATACTTTTCTCTGAGGTGATGATGATGCCCTAACTTCGCTGGACAGTCCTCATACTTCTTGGCCTGCGGCTGCTTGAGTAGACCATTATCTCGCACTGTAGATAGGTTCCTTCGTATAGGAAGCAGATCCTTCCTTCACCCTTCTTCCCATAACCATAGACCCTCACTTCGCACTTTCTCGCATAGGAGAGCACACCCAAAAACAGTGATATGCGAATGTTTGAGGAGGAGGGCTATTTATAGTGTTTGAGGTCTCTATTTCAAGCCGACATGAACTGCCTCTTAACCGACTTCAAGCCGACTTGATCATTCAATTATAAATATATTTTTATGCCGAAAATTACATTTATTGCATGCATTTAAATGGATCCATTAGTAGCCCATTGATCTTGCCTTCGAGAGAGAATTGTCACATGATTCTACCTTTGATCTTGGAGTCTTATTTGTACATTTCATGTGTAAACGTTAATGACACAATCCTATGACCTAGTGCTCATGATGAGAGCTACATAAACAAATACATTTGATCATGAAATCCATGCTTCATATTTTACAAAAATATTTTACATCATTGACTTGTGTCATTATGAAGACCGAACCTAGTTACACTTTCTTCAAAGAAGAAGATAAGCCACATGAGCAACAGCGGTATCGAAGGAGCAAAGAAGAACACATCATCAAAAGAAGAGCTATCTGAAGAACAGAAGAATGAAAAGAAATCACAGGGAAGTCACAAGAGCGAGAACCCAAGAGTAAGAGGAAGAAGTCGTTGGAAACCTTTTAAAAAAAACGCATATGCCCAAGAGGAAGAACCGAGAGGAGTTAACAATATCATCGGAGGAACTTTATCGGTAGTTCTATTATATTAAGTTACGTAAACACTGCTCAAATCCCCAATTACAATATGAGTTATGGACCCGATGGTCCCATTACAACACGCCCTAAAGAAATATCGTGTTTGCCATATCGCTAGCCTTAAAAACCTTGTCACATACAAATCCGTCGATTGCGATATGATATGCGGACCCATTGGACCATTATAATACACCTTAATGAAACATCACAACCGTATTGGAAGTTATGTATCACAAAGGAATGCCACTTGAAAACTGTGATTGCGATATCATTATGGACCCGCTGCACCATTGCAATACAACTCAATATCATATCGCATCCATCGCATAATCGCAAACCAACCATTATATTCGCATAATCATGTTCCATTCAAAACGCCGATTGCAATATAATATGCGGACCCGATAGCTCCATTAGAATATACCTTTATGTAATATCGCGTCCAGGTATCCGGGAAGTTACGCAAATCATAAGGGTTGTCACTGACGATTGCGATAAGACTTGTGAACCTGACCGCCGATTGCGATAAGACTTGTGAACCGGACAGCCAATTACGATAAGACTTGTGAACCCGACGGATCTTTTAACGATGGTTTAACATTATATCGCGTTCGTTTCATCAACAGTATGAATATCCGCCATGTTACATCGGTGAAGTTAAGAGTTGCGATTGCGAGACCTCCGAAAATTGTGATTGAGATTGATGATGTGGATGTGGGACCTCTTTGGGTACGGTCTCTCCTATGAAATCTTCCGTAAATAAAACAAGTTTATGAGTTATTGGATGAATATCCATAAGTCGGCCTCTCCTTCCAAATGAACGTGTCTTTTGAGAATTGGGGAAACCCGTATAAATACAAGTTATAAAACCTCACCTTAAGTATCGATCGGGCATCGAGCACAAAGAAGAATTAAAAAGTTCACAACTCGTGAAATGGAAGAGATAGAGGAAACCGAAGGTCAAGAAGCTGAAGGTCTAGAAAACGACGAAGGTGCAGCAGAAGCCAAAGGCCGAGCGAGGAAGGCAGCTGAAGACAAAGCGGGAGGACAATCTTTTGACTTGATTCATCTTGGAAGGTTCGGACCCGAAGTGAAGCCATAGCGTAGACAGCAGCGAGTTGCAAAGACTATAAGGACAAGATTTTGTAAAGAAATCCTTGGAAGCGGTATATTACAATCAAACATTTCTTCACATAGTAAACCTATAGGGTCAGAGCCCTTGGGGTTGGTGCCTCAGAATTGGAAGGATAGGTGTTCTTGGAGTTGGTGCTCCTAAATTTAAGGTTGGTGCCTTGGTAAGATAGGGTCGGAGCCCTAGAGGCTGGAGCCTCATCAAAGTCCAAGTTGGTGCTTGGCAAAATTCATCAAATATTGTATTCAATATTTTTCTATATTTAATAAAATCATTTGTTTGATTAAAATTATAAAGAATCTAAACTAGTAATAATAACAATTGAAAAGAAATATTGATTCACCCCCCTCTCAGTATTTCCAACAATTGGTATCAGAGCCAGCTTCTTCAGAATCAACCTAACAGTTGGAAGAAGGATTCTTAGTTACAATGAAGAATCAAGAAATGACAAGAAGGCTTCCCTTGTTCGATGGTACTAATTTTGGGTTTTTGAAAAAGAGAATGTCCTACTACTTAATGTCCCTTGGACCTGAAGTTTAGAACGGTGTTTTGAATGGGTACAATGCCCCTCCCAGTCTTCCTACTGATCAAGATGAAAGGAAAGCGTACATTGCAAATGCCAAAGCTCTAAATTCCATTACCAGAGGAATTACTGATTCTGAGTTTACAAAAGTCTTGAATTGTGACTCGGCCAAAGAAGTATGGGATAAGTTGGTTAACTTATATGATGGGGAATCCAAGGTTAGGAAGGCAAAGCTTCAAACTCATAGGAGGCAGTTCGAAAGTCTAAAAATGGATGATGAAGAAGATATTGCATCATACTTCCTCCAAGTAGCTGTAGTAGTCAACTCTCTTAAAGGATCGGGAGAAAAGATTGAAGAAAGCATTGTTGTTCAAAAGGTCTTAAGATCTCTCCTAGACAGATTTGACTCCAAAATAAGTGTTATAGAAGAAATGAAGGAACTAGACACTCTCAAAATGGATGAACTTCATGGAATCCTCACTGCCTATGAGATGAGAAAAGGAATCCCAAGTTCCAAAGATGTAGCAATCAAGGCCTAAAAATCAAAAAAGGGAAAAGGATGGAATACTAGCAGTGATGACTCCGATGTTGAATCTGAATTGGCGCAATTTGTACGAAGACTAAAGAAAGGATCCAAGCTAAAAGGTAAGCATCCTCTTATTTGTTTCAATTGTGGAAGAATAGGACATTACGCTGCAAAATGTCCTCATAAGCATGACGGTGATAATGAGGAAGGAAGGACATACAAAAAGAAAGGATTTACTAAGAAGAATCTCCTCTCTAAACAAGATGAATCTGATGAGGATGAATATGTGGTCATCAAGAAGAAATCATCCAAAGATATCTTCCTTCACAAAGAAAGTAATGAAGAATCAGATGAAGAGAATGACTATGTTGGAAGCAAGGAAATACTATTTATGGCATTCACTGAAGATAATGAACCAAGACAGGAAAACAAAGATAGAAACAAATTACTGATAAGTACCATTGAAGAAAGCTAGTTACGAAAGAAGGTTATCTCTCTTAAAACGGACAAAGAGGAAGCTAAAAGAAGGGAGGACATTATATGTGAAAGACGTGAAGCTGAAATAGTATCTCTCAAAAAGGAAATGGAACAAATCAAAAGAATTTAGCAAAGTTCTCAAACACTTTATAACATTCTCAACACTCAGAAATCTCAAAATGACAAGTCTGGGATCGGTTTTTCATCAAGTGCTAAGGATAATAAAGAAGCTATGTCGACGTACTCTGCAGCATTCCAAAAGAAGAAAAATCATCTCATCAAAGGCCCGACTCAAATCCAAAGAGTGAAGAAAGAGCAACTCCAAGAAAGAAGGTTTATTCAAATCATGGCAATTATAACACGTACCAAACTACTTTTCTTGGACATTGTTATTATTGTAAAAATTTTGGTCATCAAGCTAAACATTGCATGGCTCGTAAGAATGAAGCGCACCAAGATTGAAGGATCAGACAAACAAACCATGTAGTCTCGGGCAAGGACAAATCGAGACCTTCAACTTGTTTGATCCTTTGGCCAAATTTGATCCAATTTGCTCATTATGTAATGATAATGGACATAGCGAACAAAATTGCCCCCTCAAAAGTAAAGAAGCAAAAGATGAAAATCCCAATATGGATAAATGTGGTCTCGCTGAGGAAAATCTTTGGTTTGTGGATAGTGGGTGCTCCAAACATATGACAGATGACAAAACAAAGTTTGTCTCATTATACAAAAAGGAAGGAAATGTATCCTTTGGGAGTGGGTCTGCCAAAATTGTTGGAAAAGGAACCGTTACCCTTGTTAATGGAAAAGGAAAGGCTCAAAATGCTTTGCCGGTAGATGGCCTCAAACACAATCTCTTGAGTGTTAGCCAAATCTATAATCAAAGACATAATATTGTCTTTAGCACTAAAAATTGTGAAATAAGGAACTCTCCCTGAGGACAACTTGTGGTGAAAGGAGTTAGAACATCAGATAACGTCTACATTCTGAACAAAATTCAAGAAGATAAATGTTATCTAAGTCAAACAGGTGAAAGTTGGTTGTGGCATAAACAACTAGGGCATACAAGTTTTGATAACTTGATCAATATTCACAAAATCAATGTAGCAAGGGACATTCCAAAAATGTCCAAACCAGATCAAGTTGTATGTGGCCCATGTCAACATGGCAAGCAAACTAGAACCAGACCTTTTGAACAATTGTGCTTTCTTCAATATTTTCTTCTAAGCTTTTAAGTGAGTTGACAACTCCAGCTACTCGGAGAAAAAATGTTGCAATATCTTCTTCAGCATCCATTTTAAGACTCTCATATTGCCTTCTATGAGTTTGGAGCTTTGCCTTCTTAACTTTGGAGTCCCTGTCATATAAAGCAATAAGTTTGTCCCACATTTGTTTCGCAGAATCACAGTCCATGACTTTTGTGAATTTAGAATCAGTAATTCCACTAGTTATGGAATTTAAAGCTTTGGCATTTGCAATGTAAGCTTTCCTTCCATCTTGATCAGTCAGAAGAGTGGGAGGAGTTTTGTACTCATCCAAAACAGATTGCCATACATCAGGTCCAAGAGACATTAAATAGTAGGACATCCTCTTCTTCAAAAAACCAAAGTTTGTACCATCAAACAAGGGAAAGTTTGTACCATCAAACAAGGGAATTTTTCCAGTCATTTCCTGATTCTTCATTGTGACTGTGAATCCTTCTTCCAGCTGTTAGGCTGATAATGAAGAAGCGGGCCTTGTTACCAATTGTTGGAAATACTGAGAGGGGGGTGAATAAGTATTTCTTTTCAATTGTTTTTTTTACCGGTTAGATTCTTCACAATAGAAATGAAATAAATAATAACTTTATTAAGAAAGGACTTTAATCCTTTTTTCAAATAATTGAGTACAGTAATAGTTGAGGGCACCAACCCTTCAAAGTTCCAGGCACCAACCAGTAGCCAAAAACCAACTTGGAATTTTTAATGAGGCTCCGACCTCTAGGGCTTCGACCCTATTCTTCTCAAGGCTCCAACCTTGTGTTTAGGGGCACCAACCCCTAGGACACCAATCCTAATTGCTTCTTTTAATAGAGAATGTGTGATATACTTGAATGTCCTTGACAAATTTTGCACTGTTCAATCAATTTCCAAAGACTTCATTGTTCAATCACTTTCCAAAGACTTCATTGTTCAATTACTCTGCTTCACTGTGTTGTCTTCAATTTTGGGCTTTACTTTCATTAACTGACTGTTCAAGAGAAGGTTCTTCACTGTCTAAAAGAGGATTCTACAAAGCACTGTGTCACTATTCAAACAATACTACAATCTGGTCCTTTCTGGTTCAAGGAAAGACAGTATTGTCACTACTTAATATGAAGTTTGAGGGTAACATTCAAGCCGCAGTCCTGAGGTCTAGATTCATAGTCCACTATCCAACACTGAGTTCTGTTGATGAGATATAATTGTTAGAGAGAGAGAGTTACCCAGTCTGAGAGAATAGACCTAAGATGCAATCCGAAGGTATATAGTCATAGTCAAAAACAAGTTGTTGATCTGAGGTATAAAGTAACAGACCCAAGGTATAGGCCTTGCCACCAATCCGAGAGATCACTGTCATGATCCTGCAATGAGATACAATCACAAGTCTGAAGATCACTGCAGTCCGAAGATGCTGAGACACCGTCTGAATGTGTAGAGATAGACCTTGGATGTAGAGTGGAGGTATAGTGACACAAACCAGAGATATAGAGCCACAGACCCAAGGAGCAGTCTCTGCCTTTTCACTGTAATAATCCTGAGAGCCGCGAAACAATCCACCAATCAAGCTAAACACCAATCGGAGCTAGACAGTCATATATATATTACTTCCTAGTGTTTTATTCTCCTTCCTGAAGATTCACGAGATGTGAACTTGTAGCTCATTGTCTTCCAAGTTGTGATCAAACTAGTGAGTAAAGAATGAATACGTATACCTATTTTATAGTGTTCATATCTCTCCAAATAGGCCGACATGAGTAGGCCAGTATAGGTCGGCTCACTGTCCAAATTAATATCCTTAACTTCAAAAATTCATATCTCCCAAATTATATTGAGTTTCGGGCCAAGTAAGAGCTCATTGGAAACGCAAAAGTATGCTCTAAAAGATGGTATAGGTATCATATGGAAAGGTTGCCTTTAAGGTAGTCAAAAACATTTTTTAATGTTACTGGTCATCAATTAGCAGAGAGTTGGAGGTAGGATAGAATGGCTTCATGAAGAGTAAGGCCATGAAATGTAAGGCTTCGTGGTGACATTTACTAGGGGAGCTCAACAATATATATTTCATCAATGACAATTATTGACCAACAATTTTATCTCTATTGGTTTGGAATCATGGTTTTAAATCTTAAAAATAGCTTTTCTTATCAAAAACTAATTATTTCATGTATTTTTTTAAAGCCAAGTTCATTTAGACCTTGTTGATTTCGGGTAGCATCGGATGTGCCCTACCTCTGAAATTTTGTGGAGGTGCTAGAATACATGAGATCTCCAAAACCCAGAAATCGTTTGGAGAAATTCCACCTGGATGAGGAGTTATTAAAATAATTAATATTTTTAATGGGTTCATAAATCTAAACTTAGGAAAATAAAAATATTAATGGGTATTAATAAGAATATGGGTGAGAAACTTCTAAGTGATAAGGATCAAGTTTGTTTAAATCTTAACCACTGATTAGGGACTTAATCTCAATCGTTGACTCATCAAGAGGAAAAGTATAAAAGGAGGCTTGAGAGTCAGTTGCAGACACACCAAGTGAAATCAATGAGTTCGATTTTTCTACGGCGTGGTTTGCTAAGAAAATCGAGCTAGTAATCTGAGTTGCAAGGAGAGAGGGGCAGTTCGGCACAGGGACTTCAGTCCAAGGGCGAGAAAACATAGCAGAGAAGCAGAGCAACACCAAGGGAGACACAACACAGCGCCAGAGAGGGTGACGCGGAAGCCAGATGGGCTAATGCGGTCATTTAAAGGCAACGCTGGGGATTCTATGAGGCAAAGAGAGCAACAGTTCAGCATATCGATTTCTGAGCAAGGAAGGCTCACTAGGAGGGTGACGCAGCTCCTAGAGGAGGTGACGCAGTTCTAGCGCAGAGCATGGAGGAGCCATCGCTGCCCAGCACTGGGAACAACATTGTCATCTGTGGGGTTTGATCATCCAGTTGCTAGATTTGCCAAAATATTTGTCGCCAGATAGAGGTACTTCTGCCAGGTTTATTCTCTGTTGGGTGAGCCGAATTTGGCACCCTAGATGTATTCAGAATCTGCTTAATAATACAAACCCTATATATGCTGCACCAGTTTTCCCGAATTGGGTTTTTCTAGGGACAATTGTCCAAAAATAACGTTGCCCCTTGTGTGATTGTCTCATTTTATTTCAGTTCATGATCTGTATGTATGTGTAGTCTGTAATAGTGTTTCAATCATTATTTAATTATTTAAATAACTTCTTGAATTTAAAGAACAAGTAGGAGATGATAAATCAGTGATTGTAGTAGGATTTCTGATGTGTAGATTCAGAAATTCTCACAAACCTGACCAATCCCGATTTGGCCGGTTCCGGTTTGAAACCCGGTTTATTAGGTGGACCGGTCCGGCCACTGGTTCTGATTTTTAAAACTATGCTTGTACCTAAATGGTGGTTTTGGATCTGAAATTTTAACACTTATCCCCAATCAAAAATCCCATTCTAAATGAAAAGATAAAAAGAGAGATTTGATTTTTCTTTTTCTTTTTTGAGTTTTGTGATTGTCGGAATTATAGCTCGTGCCCATGGAACTGACCAATTGTCAGAGTGTGAAG
This sequence comes from Pinus taeda, assembly GCA_000404065.3. Taxonomy (NCBI): domain Eukaryota; kingdom Viridiplantae; phylum Streptophyta; class Pinopsida; order Pinales; family Pinaceae; genus Pinus; species Pinus taeda. The sequence goes on from APFE030277894.1 coordinate 228,339, forward strand.
TATTCTTCCTCCTAGGTTGTTATGCGCAGTGTCTGTTAATGGATTAGGTTTGGTTTTTACGGAAGTGACCCCCAATGTTGCTTAACCTTCCTTGCGCCTTTCAATCCCAGTTAGAAGCGGCCTCTCCTTGAAGCATCTCCAACCTTTGCTCTTTGTGCACGGAAGAATACAAAGCCCTTGAGATAGTAAAGCCTTCACAGAAGTGGATGAAAATCCACAAGTTGATCTTACCTGCAAAACAAAACAAACAAGTAGGAAGACCCTAGTTGTATGCCTCCACGTAGTATGGTAACTCCACAATGGAAAAAAGCAATAGTTTTAGGATAGATTTACTCAAGCACAATTTAGATTAGAAATTAAAATTAAAACCACAAAACGTTAAGAAGAAGAAAAAAGATAACAATAGCCACTCCACAATGAATAAACAATGTTTGCAAAATAATAAGCTTTTTGTATTAGATAACACTTGTTTCTTGTGAAAAACAACAACTACAATTGAGAGAGGCTAGCCTTTTATAGATAAATCTCTAAAGGCTAGATAATGGCTAGTTGGACTCTCTCAATAAAATTTTTCTATTCTTCCAAAAATCAAGACTTAGCAATTTTTTAATTGCAAAAGTATTACAAATACTTAAATTAATTCCCCAATGGGGTCAACTTAGACAAATCTCCCAAAGAAGAGCATGGGATTCCCTTTGAAAGTGGTCAACAATGGTCTCCACTCAAGATAGTCGACTTATCTCCCCAATGTTCCCTCTTCTTGGTCCATTTTGGAATTCAAGTTGCACAACAGGTAGAGAAAATTATTCCTCGAGGCACTCATTGGTCATCTTCTTCAATCTCGAGCTTGCAATGGCTATTTTTATAGTACATCTCTTAAATTTCTAGTCCATGATGCTCCAAGGGCTGGTTGACTTGACTTTCCAATGACGACTACTTTTTCACGTGATTTCACCTTCATGCAAAAAATAGTAGTGTAATTCGGCAATCTCCAATTCATACTAAGCGTTGGCCTTCTAGGTCCAATGTTCCATACTATTATAACCTTCATGCCACATTACACTCTTAGTGAACTAGAAAAAGTCGAAATCATTGCCACATCAGCATGGTCAAAGCCTTGAATAATTGGTCTAAATTGAGATTTTCAAATCCGCTTGAGATAAAATAAATTTTGAAACATGGGTTTTGTTCCTTTCGTTGAGTATATACTTTTGAACATAATGCATGTCCAAAATGGTGGAACGTTGTAGATTGTAGCTAATATGCCCTATGGAAGCTACACAGCCGTGTTGGACCACTTTTGATCAACCATAACTCTTCATCCGATGCTCGAATCGAAAAATTTACACATGGCATGTTTTCATCTTTCTAAGCTCTACAATATGGGACCCCGTTGACTTTTTGACATCTAGGACTGCTTTATATTGGCAACCGTGCACTGCCTAAGGAGATGTGAAACTTGTCACAAGAGATTACTATGCTCTAAGAGTTGTCATGAGGAATACTGCACCAAGGCCAAGGTCACCTACAGACTCTATAGACTCTAACCATGTGGGATGACATAGATGCACCTTGACATGGGGTGGATTGGCCCATAAACCAGTGATCACCCCTACAAATACAAGCTCCTCTAAAACCATGAGTTCAAATGCTAAATCCACCAAGGTCCTCTAATCTGGATAGAGACGAGATCGCCTCAGATAAACTTTCAAGGGACAAGACATGGTTCAACCAAATCACAAGATACAAACTCAAATCAATAAGACACAGGTCTAGGATATCTAATATAGGGCCTCACATGATTTTTACATGGCTTTAACGTGTGACCTTGGGATTACAATGATGGTGAATGTTGCACTGGGAAAATATATGTAACCCCACTGACAAAGGAGTAACAAGGCCAAGTAAAGTCCACCTGACTTTTGCATAGCTAGAGGTATAATGTTTTTTCAAACAGTCACTTTATCAAGTTCAAAGTAGGTTTAAGCTCAGGCTCCAACAAGCTTGTTGAGTTGATGACTTTGAGATGTCTCCCTAAATTGGCAATCTAAAAAGAGTAAACTCATCTTTGGTGATGAAATGAATGAAACGAGATTGTCAGATTCAAAATGTTGCCCCAATCAGATGTGTTCCAACCATGAAATTTTGTGGAGAGGCTAAAATACATGAGATCCCCAAAACCCAGAAATCGTTTATGGAAATTATGTCTAGAAATGACTTAATTAGATTATTAACCAGTTTTTAAATATTTCCTAAGTCTAAACTTAGCGAATATGGTTAATTAATCAATATTAATTAAGTCAAGGCAAGAATCATCTATAAATTCACACGGATTGATCTAGAGATGATCCTAGCCATCGATTATTTTTTAATCTTGGACATTGGTGCTCCAACAAAGGATTATAAAAGGAGGTTGATGTTGTGATGGAGAAGGCACTTGACTAGTTCGACTTCTTAGCAGATCGATTTCCAAAGTAGCAGCAGTCAGTTGTCGAAGAGAGCTAGATATCGAAGCAATGAGAGGGGGGCAGAGACATTGAGGTTGGAGGAGGCATTCCAGATCTAGCGAGTGCATTTGCAGAGAGGCAGAAGAACCACAGAGAGGCTGACGCTAGGGGAGTGCAGTAACCTCTACAGGTAATTTCAATTCTATTGGAGAAAGGTCAAGTTTTAGTGCCAAAGGTTGGACAGAGGTTCCGAGGGCCACGAGAACTAGACTAGACGGCTTCAGGAGAGGTTGATTCAGACTAAGCGAAGAAGGGATTGCGCTCAATATGCAGAAGGGGTTGTGCTAGGGTGACACAAAGCCAGCGCAAAGGTGGTTTGGACGGCTCACTTAGAGCTACAGTCAGAGCCTGAATTTGCCTGTCGGGTGAGAAAAATTTGTCACTAGATTTTCACGAGTATTTTCCTCTGTAGGATTGCCAAATTTCAACATTTAGTTGTATTCAAAATTTCTCACTACTACCTAATAATAAAACCCTCAACTACTGCACCAGTTTGCCCAAGTTGGTTTTTTCAAGGACTTTTGTCCAAAAAAAATTGTGCTCTTTTTATGTGTGTGTACTAGCATTTCTTCCAGCGTTTATTGTTAGGTTATGGTGTGTTCTATGCTTAGAGCAATTTACTTTTCTTTCTTATAATTATTCATAGATTAGCAATCACATGTGCATAAGTAAAGTGCAAATAGAACATTAAACGATCAACAGAAAACAAGCCAAGACAAGAGACACAAGATGTGGCGGCTAGCCAAGGACAAACCCCATAATGTGTGGGGAAACCCTTTGATCAAATCTTCTTTTATCTTCAATAATTCAATAGAGAGAAATAGTACAATAAATCTGATTTATATCAGCAATAGCAAACCCTAGATCAGCAGCATCAGCATTAACGACTTCATCATCAAAACTAGGGCAATCAATATCTCGCAAACCAACCGTCGGATGGGCTTGATTCCACCACCAAAAAATGCGACCTTCAAAGGAAGTCCAGATGGACCTACAGCGCAGTTCAGAAGAGGAGGTTTGATGGTCAACGCTGGTCAAAGTTTGGATCCGCAGTTGCAGCTTCCGGTTCAGCAGCTTCCTTCCCCATGTGTGAGAGAGAGTCTCCTTTCAGTGCAGTAGAGAAAAGCCTCTTTTCTACGCAGGAGAGAGAGAGATGTAATGAGATGAGTGAGTACAAATGAGGAAAAGTCCTACTGTATTTATACACAACTATTGATGCTTGAATAGATGCGACTGTTGGGCTTTTGAGCCTACATGAGTTGTAGGTCGGCTTGATAATAATTCCATAATCAAAATAAATTCATATCTCCATAAATACTTATTGCAATCAGATGATCTTTAGATCAATCCTACACCTCTCGACGAGAGGAATCTAATAAAAATATTATCAGCCATGAATAAGATGACCCACATGAAGTTTGGCCCTAGTTGCCAATTTTAACACTCCCTCTCAAC
>APFE030277900.1:0-30031 GCA_000404065.3 Pinus taeda
TTAAGTTTTGAGTAATTACACCTATATGCATTTCATTAGTTATTTTTTTAATGATATCAAATGATTATATGTAAAGAAATCTATTACTAATTTATGTTTATGATTGTTAATTAAATCTATTGTTTTAAGGAGGATGTTAGATAATTGATGTTTTTCTTATTTGTTTATTTATTTTTTTTAAGGGTTTTTAAGGGAATAGAGTTAATTATTGGCTTTTAAGGTTTCAAGTAAAGTTTCCAGGTGTTGCTTAGTTTTAATCCATTGTCCCGGTTCAAGTTATTCTTCCTTTTTTCTATTTCAATGGCTTCCTTGATTTTCCTTTTGAGATAGTGGTCTTCTTTCCTAACCAGTTTGACGTCTTCCATGCAGATGTAATGAGAGGAAGAGTGAACATGTTCAGCTAAGGTTGATTTAGAGGTCCTTTCTCTTCTTAAGTCAGTAATGTGTTCTTTAATTCTAATATTAAGAGACCTACCCGTTTCACCTATGTATTCCTTACCACATGAGCAAGGAATCACATAAACACCTTTTTGAAGTTTAGGGTTTATGAGATCCTTGACAGAGTTGAATAATTGTCTGATGGTATTAGCAAGGGTGAATGCTACATTAATGTTATGTTTGTTAAGAATTTTAGAGATTTTATCAGTGGTGTCTTTATGCATGGAAGGGAGACTTGAGGAGTGGATAAATTTTGATTTTTAATATCATTGTTAATCTTGTTTAGGGATAGGTGCATAGCTTTCTTGATGGTATTTCTATTGTAGCCATTTAGTTCAAACACCTTGTGAAGATGGTTAAGCTCATCATTTAGATGGTCTACATCAGATATTCTGGCCACCCTAATAGTTAAGGTCCTAATGATACCAATCTTCTATTTAGGGTGGTGATGGGAATTTGCATGAAGATATCTTTCTGTATGGGTTTTCTTTCTATAGACTTGGAAACCAAGAGACCCATCTCTTTTAGTTAGAAGGATATCAAGAAAGGGAAGCTGGTTGTTATTTTCAATTTCAATAGTGAATTTTATATGGTTAGAGAGGCTATTTAAGTGATTGAGGAATAGGTCAAGTTTTTCTTTTCCATGACTCCACTTGGCAAATATGTCGTCAACAAACCTTTTCCATTCTTCAGGGGTGTATGGAAATGACCTAAGAGCTTTCTGTTCGAAGTGCTCCATAAAGATGTTGGCAATTATGGGGGATAGAGGAGAGCCCATAGCCACACCATGAGTTTGTTCATAAATTTTACCTTTGAAACTAAAGTAAGAGGATTTCAAGAATAGCTCTAGAAGATCCACAGTTTCTTTATCAATGATGTTTCTCATGATCTTAAAACACAATAAAAACATAATATGTCATATCAAAACCAATAGAGTGTAAGAGTTCTTCTTATATTAAGAATGTTACTTTGCCACACCATATTATAGGAACAATGATGATCAAGTGTTCCCATATATTAAGAGAACTCATTTGGATAGTGTGGAAATGAAGTTACTAGTGGTTACTTGTTCTAAAATCATTGGATCCATCATTCATCATTCAAAGTTGAAAAATAGAACTATCATCAATTACTAAGGAAAATGCATAACATCTTTCTAAAAATACTATCAATTTTATGAACTAATGTTTACATAATCATCAAGAACACCTTAAATGAGTTACATTTATATCAAAATTGAAAGCTATGTATTACAATATTTACATGGTCATCAAGAACACCTTAAACTAGTTAGATTTATATCAAAATTGAAAGTTATGTGTTACAACATATTGTTTCGCAACTAAATCTAAATATGTATTCCTCAAGTGAACAAATATAGGTGCTTGAACATTACTAGAGAGATATGAATGTCTCCAGTAATGATTAGTGACTCCAAGTGAATTATTTATTTATAATTATAGAAGAGACAACTAGTATGTCATTATATTATTATTATTGAGAAACACACATACATTTAGTAATAAGTTGTGAAGTAATTTAAATTCAAATCAAACTTTAAAACAATATTATACAACATACTATTCAGAATAATATTTAATAAATTATTATTTGGAAATTAAGAAGACCATTAGAAGTGACAAAATTATACCTCAAAATACCTCACAATCCCATATCTTTTCCACTATCTTTTTACAATAATAATAATAAAAATAAAAAGTAAAATACAAAAATCCTATCATAAAAATACAAATATAACAAATTACAATATCCTTTTATAAACCATTATAATAAAATAACTTATCTAATTAATAACATCTTTATAATAATTATAACATTATTTACCAAAGCAATAAGCCTGCATGGTGAATGGTTAGGATTAAACCTCAATGTGGTGTATTATGTAATGCTCTAGCTCCAATCTCCTAAAATTCTAGGTAGTCAAAACATTTTATATATTTATGGAATGTGAACTTTGAGCATAATTCTCTCAAAAAGTTTTCGGGCATTTCCTATTACCGGGTGCAGGTCGAGAATCATATACCAATTATCAGTGATGGTTTGGTATATGCAACAATCGTTTAAATATATGCTTGGTTAGTGTTTAGATTCTTCCCACCGCAATAAACAATCAAAACATATGGTTTTAAATGCCTTTTCATACTTATAATACACCCATCAAGATACTCCCGCCATGTGTTGCTCCATATACATGATGGTAATATAAAAATGAAGTACATTTGACATGAAGATAATGTGAATGATGAAGTCAAGTGCTTTGGTAAGTGAGTAAAGGAAAGATCTCTAACTCTATGAAAACATGACTAAGTCATCTCAAATTTCCAATTCAAAAAACGATGTTAATGTTTTGATATGTTTGGGTTTACATTATGAACCTCTACATTGCGAGAGGATTTGCATTTTAATTTTCTTTAGTTGATAATATTAATGGTAGAAAATTTGAAATAATTTTATTGTAATTAATAAAATTATATTAAAAATATATTATTCAAAAGAATTTTCATAGTTAGAAAAATTTTAACTTTTTAATTTTTATTGTGAGTATTTAATCACTAATTTAATTAAATTGTACCAAAACAATTATTAAAAATAATAATTAATTGATATAAATCTTAATAAAAAAACCATATTTGTGTAATTTTCACCTATTTTTTAAGAGATTAATTTGGAATATGTTATTTATTAACGTTAAATATACAATAATAAAAATGTTTTTATGATATTTAAATTGATTTTCAAATAATTTTAACCAATATTTATAAATTTAAATATAAATAGGGAAAAATAAACTCCGATATTTTTTTATATAAAAAATAGCATTCATATAATATATATATATACTATATGAAAGTTCATATTATTTATTAAATAAATTAATTTAAATTCTAAATATATTTATAAAATTATTAAATATTTAAACATAAATAAAACATTAAACTTGATAATTTAATAAAGATATTTATATTCAATAATAAATATTATAAATATAATTATTTAATATCCATTATTAATATTAATAATTTAATTATTTATGAGTTATGGGGTGATGGGACGAGATGGAGACTCGCACGCATAGCTTGTCTAGCGAAGGGTTAGGTTAATCCAGAGTACTCTGCAGCTAATTATATCCCGCATTCTCCCGACAACCCTCAACATCCGTCCCCTGCGTCGTTGTCAACTGTTCCTAGCAGTCTCAATGTCAGTTCCCTGCCACAACATGGAGGATAGCATGGATTACAAAGAGGTGGATTATTCTCTAGACCAATTTTCCGGTCAAACCATTTTTAGAAGCCCTAACCCTAATTCATCAAACTTTGTTTTACTTCCGCCTTCCGCATCTGTTCCCTCTTGCTCTGCTCCAGTGGTCACCCTACCTAGCCATACTGCATCTGCTCTACAGTTTGGCTCGCTATCCATTGATTCTCCTGCCCTTGATTGTCCTTCGCTCTCACCCGGGACATTAAACCTGCTCACTGTTGTCACCCCGCCATCTCCTTCTTTTGAGTCGTGCCCTTCGAGCGACTAACTGCACCCATCATGCCCTCTGCCAACTATGGAACAGGCACCTAGGTGCCCTCATAGTGTCAGCCCATCAAACCCTAACATACCACCTTCAGGTTGTTTTGAAACCCCTGTGATTAGGGTTAAATCAACAACCTAGCTTCAACATGAGGGAGGTACTTCCACTGATCCATTACAGGGACACCCATCAGCTCCACGGATAGGGAAACGGAAGGTCAAGCGTGTGAAAGCATCAACAAAGAACTTCACTATCTCTTTCAGAGAGGACATTCCGATAGGCGAAGTCACGAACAAGGCCAGCGCTGTTCTGGTTGGGCATGTCCGAGGAAGGGCTTACACAGCGGAGAGACTAACTCTCTGGGTCAAGGAAATTTGGGGCAATACCCTCAAATAATTGTTGGAGATCCAGATCCTTCCAAGGGGATGGTTTGCGTTGCATTTTTCTAACGAGGACTACCCAAACCTGGTACTAGCGAGATACTAGCATATTGAGATAGCGCTGGTTCTCCTTAAAGGACGGAGTCCATAGTTTGACCCAGAAAGGGAGCACATAGGAGCTGGACCTATTTGGGTTCAATTACCTAGTCTCCCACTTCAGTATTGGTCTGAGGAAGTTTTTGTTAGGATTGGGAACACGCTTCGCACCTACCTCGACTTCGATAAGTCCTATGTTCAAACCAAGAATCGGACCTTGGCCCATATCTTGGTGCATTTGGATACATGAGAGGGCTTGGAGGAGAAAATTACATTAAAATGGAAGCATTACACTCAGATTCAGATCTTGGACTACGAAGGCGTCCCATTTCGTTGCAGGCGATGTCACAAGGTAGGGCACATCTTCAAGGAATGTCCATTAAACATGAAAACAACTAATCCTTCGAGTACGCCTTCTATCTCCAGGGGTAAAGTAGCATCCAACCAGGTCAACACCCCTGTATCAGCTCCCCAAACACCTGATCAAGTCGGTACCTCCATGGGTGCGGAAGGAGCACACAGGACTCTATTACCTCCGATGACTCGTGCCCGAGCTACTGCTGTTAAGGCCACAAGAAAAACGGGTACTCTTATTTCCTCTCACCTTATCTCATCTGTATCATCTGTATCTCTTTGTTGTGCATCATTGGATTCTACATCTGTTAGGTTCATTTCTCCCTCTATTCCCTCCGCACTTAACTTGCCCCCTCCCATCATCTCCACCACCACTCCATCTGTCCCTGCTCCCCCTCCCATCTGCCATGGATCGATTGGAGTTGCCTCACCCTGACAACCTTCGCTCTCGATCACACCCTGAGAGCCTAACTCCCTTCTACTTAAGGCTAGGTCTCACTTTTCCCGATCCGACTATTCAATCATCTCGTGGCTAAAAGTCTAATCTCACAAAAGCCATTCAGAAGGTCGGGGCAAAAGTTTTCACTGGCAAACAATTCACTCTAGAAGGAGTTCTTAGAGCTTTGAACACCCATGGGAGGGTTCCACCATGAAATGGCTATCCTTCAACTGTAGAGGCATGGCTAGTGCCTCCAAAAAACTAGCCCTGTGTAGGTTATTTGAACTCAAGCTTGTGGATATCATTATGTTGTAAGAAACCCTGGGGGATGTTGATCTCATCAATCGAACCTTAGCGTCATTAAAACCCGGTTGGCTATTTTACTCCCTTGATGCTATGGGGTGATCTGGGGGATTAGCCATTGGATATGACCCACGCACTATTAAGGTTACTGTATCCTGGGGAGGATTAGGGTTCATAGGTATGGATATTTTCTCTGTTGATCTAGGTATGAACATCTTGGTTATTAATATATATGGACCTTGTCATCGGCGAGAGGATTTATGGCAGCATTTTCTCAATTTAGAAATCACTTCATTCAATCATTTGGTCATCGGGGGTGATCTTAATTTCTCCATAGGATTTGGGGAATCTTGGGGGATCCCAAGCACACGTAGATCCCCTGTCTGGTTACATTAGGGATGCTTTGGAGCAACACAACCTCATGGATGTCCCCATGATAAAGCCCCTGCCCACATGGAGAAATAGAAGGGTAGGGCATGCAACATTGGCTAGAAGGCTCGATCGATTCCTGATTAAGGTGCCCCTGTTGCATCATCTAAATAGATATAGATAATGGGTGGGTTCCAGGGCATATCAGACTACTCTCCAATATACTTGGAGATCCTTGGTCCTGAATCTAAACCAAAACCCCCCTTCAAATTCAATTATGTCTGGCTAGAGGATACATGATACATTAAGATGGTCACTTACTATTGGAAAGCACGTCCTATCATGAGTCACAGATCCCTGGCTAAGGGTTTCTACCGCAATCTATCTCAGCTTGAGCACCTATCCATCTCCTGGGCCAAGGAGAAAAAAGTGAGGGATGATTAGACCCTATCTTTGATTGAATCTGAATTAAATGCCCTTATGGATGATAACAATAAGGGATTTTCATCTACAAATGAAAAATCACATCTTATTGAGCTTGAGAAACAAAAGGAGAAAATATCGAAGGAAAGAGAAGAAACCTGGAGACTTAAGAGCAGGGCAATCTGGCTACAAGCTGGAGATGATAACACAAAGTTTTTTCATAACTTTGCAAAAGGAAGAAAGGTAGCTAACACAATCTGGAAAATGCCTCTTCCGAATGGAGGTATGGCTAACACCCTCAAAAAACTATCTCTTCTAGGCACCTCACACTTCTAGAATCTCTACAAATCTCCCCGAGAGACCAATCTAATAGATATTATACAAGTGGTTGGTTTTTTCCCTAGGTTCGTAGATGATGAGGCAGCAAAGGATCTCAATTCACCAGTATCACCAGCTGAACTTGAGGGGACCCTGAAGCAGTTTAAAAAATATAAAAGCCCAGGGTTGGATGGGTGGACTATTGAGTTTTATCTGGAATTTTATGATCTCTTGGGACAATACCTGCTCAATGTTATGGAGGAGTGCAGGACTACTGGCAAACTGTATGATGTCATTAATTCCATCTTCATTGCCCTTATACCCATGACTGATTCTCCATCATCCTTCAATGACTTCTGCCCTATCTCCCTTTGCAATTGTCTCTACAAAATCATCTCTAAGATCATTTCCAATAGAATGAGACCCATCTTATCTCATCATATTTCTCCTGAACAGTTCGCCTTTCTCGAAGACCGACAAATCCATGAAGCCATTGGTATCGCACAAGAGGCTATACACTTTATTAGATCCAGAAAGCTAAAAGGCATCATTTTAAAGATTGACCTGGCAAAAGCTTTCGACCGTGTTAGCTGGCTATATATCAAAATGCTTCTTATACACTTGGGTTTCCCGCATCTATTCACCACCTGGATCATGTCTTGCATATCAACTTCTTCCTTCAGTGTCCTCATAAATGACTCTGCTTCCCATTTCTTTCATGCTAAAGGGGACTCAGACAGGGATTTTCACGATCCCCCCTCCTATTCCTCATTGTCATGGAAGGACTCAGTCGATTAATAGCACATGAAAAGCGAAATGGCAGACTTTTCAGTCTGAAAATAAATGATCATTTCTACCTCACACACCTCCTATTTGTCGATGATGTCCTTATTTTTCTATATGGTAGCATTCGAGACATTGTATCCTTTGATAAGCTTCTTTCCATTTTCTCCCGAGCTACAGGTATGATGGCAAACCATGGGAAATCTACCATTACTTTGGCCCACACATCTATCCATGAATCTCGATTCGCACATCAACACTTCCCATATTAGAGTCATCCACTTGACCATGGATTCAAATACCTGGGTTTCTGGATCAAACCCCTGAGCCAAAAAATCGCAGATTGGATATGGTTGGTCATAAAATTAGAGAAAAGGCTAACAAATTGGTGTCACCACTTCTTTTCCAAAGCTGGAAGATTAGTGCTTATAAAATCAGTCTTGGAGGCGACCCCTATTTTCTGGATGGATTTAGCCTGGATACCCATAAGTATAGTTGCTCGCCTCCAACAGATTTGTAGCAGATATCTTTGGAATGGTCAATAGGATAAGAGAACGTTTGCCTGGGTTAGTTGGAACAAGATTGCCTTGCCCAAAAAATGGGGAGGATGGGGACTCAAAGGTTTACCCCTATTTTCTCAAGCACTTGCTACAAAAATGGGATGGACACTCCTCTACAAATAGAACCTTTGGACCTTTGTTACTTACCGCAAATACATATGGCCTCTCCAAATCATGGATTGGGTTAGGTTTTCGCAATGGACAAGGACTGGTATTTCATCGGTCTGGAAATAACTGCTCCATTCTCTCTTGAACATCCGTAATCATTTGGCATGGCGGATAAATGATGGCACAAAAGCACGCATTAGTCTGGACCCTTGGATACGGGAGGTGGTCGATTCGAGCTTCCAAGATAGTTAATCCTCCATTTAAATTAGAGAAGTATCAGTGTGATTGCCCATATTGTTGACCAGGTTAATACTACCATTTATGCTCAGGCCTGGAAATCTGCTAATCAGTTAAATATTCCACCTCATTGGCACCAAATATGGAATAATTACATTGTTTCCTTGACTGAGTCACACATCATAATAAAGGAGGGATCAGATGAAATCATGTGGTGCCTTGCTGAAAATGGAGAATAAACCCCAAAGGCTGGTTACCTCGGGCTGATAAATAACAAAAAACTAGAGATCACACATGAATGGTGGCAAGCTATCTGGAAATTAAAAACCCCACCTCAAGCCAAGCTCTTCTTTTGGTGTGTACTCAGCAATAAGGTTCCCACTGGGGAATCCTTAACACATGGAGCCATCCATGGACCTCACTGATGTGTTCTTTGCAAGCAAGCATCTGAATCGATCGAGCATCTTTTTCTAAAATGTGAAGCTTCGATCAATTTTTGGAGATCCATCACAACAGAGATTCATTTTACTGGAAGATGGGAAGGGGATAACATCAACCAAGCATGAATTATCTGGCATGGCTCGTATGTTGGAACCAACTTGATTTTCCTTCCTCTGATTATTTGCTAGTCTATTTGGTTGGCGAGGAACAGAATAATCTTTGAAGACAGTGTTGTCAGATGACAAATTATCACTGCAAAAATTATCTCTGCATACCATGAACTCCTTAAATATATTAAGCTGCGACCCCAAAGACCACTAGCACCTGATCCCATTGACCACTCCATGCCATGGGCTTTTTTCGACGGTGCTGCATAGGAACATGGGTGTGGGGGAGGATTTCTACTATACATCTCTGATCAACATCTTTTCAGGATCAAGTTGGGACTTGGTGAAGGAACAAACAACTTTGCTGAACTTATTACCCTTCGCCATTTATTTCATTTCTCTCTAAGCCATGAATGTAGAAATCTACAGATCTACGGGGACTCCAAAATCATTATTAATTGGTTCAATAATATAACGATCTACCATGCACACACACTTAGAAATATTTTGGATGAAGTGAACATTTTCAAAACACAATTAATTCCATCATATGTCATCATATTCACAGGAAGCATAACAACAACGCTAACAGGCTTTCCAAGGAGGCCATGCTACTACCCAGAGGTCAGTGGATGATACAGGAGCATAGGGGTACTGCACAGTACCAATATTATCACAGACCATATATAGATCGGGCATATCATAGGGTAGATGGACCCTAAATTTTTGTTGGATGTACTCAGATATAATGCTTACTGTATATATCATAGTTTATTCGCAGATTATATCTTATGAGAACACCCTGCATGGTGTATATATTGTAGATCTCACAGTTTTTAAACATACATTTTAGACTCTCTCAGGCTATCACCCTGCGTGGTGAATATGTTTCTTTTTCCAGCCATTACAGGAATGGTTTTTGATGAAATTTTGTGACTCATATGACAAAGAGACAATGATGCATATGTTGTCAAGCATTGACTATATGTAATTTTTAAAATTTAATGAAAAATTACGATTTTTTGCTTGGGAAAAAAATATATTATTATTATTATCAATTAATTAATATTTTTTGATTGATTAATTTAATTTTTAAATAAATTTTATATGATAATCCAATTTAAATCAACATAAATTACTTCCCATATATATATATATATATATATATATATATATATATATATATATATATATATATATATATATATATATATATATATATAATTTATGGTATTTTTCACATTTTTATGATATTTATGATTGTTTTTTAATATGAAAATTGATATTGTTATAAATAATATCTAATAGTTTATATATATATATAAACCTCTTTTCATATACATAGTTTTTATATTATGAATATCACATGGCATCATTCATCAAAACATTACTTCCAATCAAATTAATCATAATTTATTTTTAAGCAATTATAAAATATAGCACTTTAATAATAAATTCTAGAATTGTCCCTAGAGTGGAACTCTCCCTCTCCATTCCAACCTGAATCAGTGAATAAACATCCCACCATGAAGATCAACATGACTGCCACCCACCACGAAAATGTGCAATGCATCAACCCAACGATGGTCACCACAACTAAGGTAATTACTTGTATGGAGCAGGGAAGTGCATAAGAGTGGGGTGTGAGGGAAATGAGATTTTTGGAGCAGAGGGATGTGTGAAGTGAAGCAATGTGTGGAAGTAGGAGGTGTGCAGAGTGAAGAGTGGGGATGTGCAAATGTATGGAGATAGGAGGTGGGTGGAGCAAAGGGCGGGGATGTGCGGAGCAAAGGGATGCATGGAGTAGGGGATGTGCAAGGCTTTCCCTAGGAGTGCTCATGCTACTAAGCAGGAAATATCTAAATCACAGTCGTCATGCCTACTCATTTTTTTGCTCACAACTCTTCCAATGAGTATTCCATGTATATGTTTTGTCAATCCATGTTCAAGAAGTCTCTCTATAGTCAATTTATATTATGTATTTTTTGTTTAATTAATGTTATCATCAAATGAGGATATCATAACCTTAAAACTTTATTGCTCAATCGTTTCTTGACATACTAGAAACAACGAACATTTTGCTTTGTGTAACTTTTTAAAGTCAATAATATAAAGTGCCTTAAATAAAAATAATTAAATAAATTATAAAATCATTATAAAATATATAAATAACATCAACAAATCATTATAATAATAAATTGTAGAATTATTATAAAATATATAAACAACACCAAGAAATCCAAAATCAGAAACCACAAAGATGACCTTTAAAATTAAAGATATCAACCCAAATCTAAGATATTAACCTATATAATTTTTAACAAATTATAAAATTATATATTTTAGAAATATTCCAAAATTCCACAAACAAGGATTATATAAAATAAATTCTAAAATTTGCAATGAAATAAATTCAATAGTAACTTACACCTGGAAACCTTATATAGTGCCAAAGCTTTAGGCATACGACACAATGAATTTCTACTTCACTAGTAAACTTTGCTAGTATTTTGAACTCTCACTATAAGGAAAATACCTTATATTTGAGGTTTTTATGGGGGCACCTATAAAAATAGCCCAAAAATATGTTTGTAGTGGAGGTCACTAGCAAAGGTGGGTGAGCGAATGTTTTAGCAGATGTTTCTTTGACTGTGCATCTAAATTATTCAAGCACGTTGATGCTTTACCATCCATACACGCATTGAAATTGCATATAACATGGTACACCATGGAATTTTATTTTTTTAAATAAAAAACCACAATGCATTAAATACCGAAACACATCGGTGCTTGAATATTCACTAGCATCGAAAACCTTCATATAGTAAAACATCCCAGTGGTGCTAGATAATGACATCCTGGTGCATTAGATGTATAACAACGCCCTAGGGTATCTTATAAAGTGTATCGATAAATGGTTTTTAATTTCCAAAAAAAGACCGGTGCTATTGTAAAACCACAACATCGGTGCATTACCAGTAATGTAAAGCCCTTAGGTGTCTCGATAAAGCACCATGATAATTTTAAACTAACCAAAAAAAAAACATGGTGCTTTTAGATATATCTCACCTCGGTGCACTTCGCAAAACACACCGGAGGAGGGTTAAATAAAAACAACCCTCCCAACCGTAATTTTCATTTTTACCATCTATAGTGCGGGAGAGATCTGGAGCACCGATGCCACTCTTGCTATGTGAAAGTTCCCTGATGTTGATGTCTCTCTTTCTCACCACCTTTCAGTACCATGCTCACTGTTTTAGTTTCCAATTTTTTCAAACGGTGTGAAAAGTTTTTTTTCTCCATTACATTTCCACAATGCCTCCATGACGACCAAATGTCCAGGAAATATCTATGTTCCTTCTAATTTAAGTTTTTAGCAGATTAGAATTGCAAATTAGGTTGAATTTCTCATTGTTTTTGCAAAAGAATAAGATTCAGCGCGTGGTAAGATTGATATGTTCGACTCACACTGGGAGTGGTGCACCCTATAAATTACAAGGTGCATTGCATTTTGGTGCTTGAACATAACGCACCACCATTGTGGTAGTGTCTTTGTAAATATAAACGCACCAGGAAATATGTGACAGATTGGACGTTGGCGTGTCACTCCCGGTGCATTTATATTTACCAAACACATCACAAATAAATATTTAAAAATATTCTTATTGCTTGGTGTATTTGATAAATTGAATGTACCGTACTGGTGCCAACAGGTTATATGTGTGCACTGGCGCACAAATATGTCATGCCGCTATGAAAATTGAAATTTTTAAAACACCCATGGTGCATCATACTTATGTGTGCACCGATACTGGTGCGGTTATAGTTGAAAGTGCACCAACTCTAGTGCATGAATGTGTTTTGAGCGCACTAGTAATTTTTTTTTTACATTGAAAGTTATGTTTCCATAGTTATAAATACATGTTTCATTTAATATAAAAAAAATATTTATGTATTAGGCCGACGTATTTTATATGTCAATATTTTAGCATATACGTCAGCAAAGAGAGCATCAACAGCAGTAGGAGAAGCAGGTGGACTCATACAATATGGTCTGACCATGATAGGCCAGAGAGAGGGAGAGGGATTTATGCCCTTGTCCTATTACTGCAACAACATGAATTCTCTTGAGGAATTTAGGCCTCCTCAAGTATTATGAGGAGGATACACCCTTGAAGGTGCACTTTGTCTTATTGGCACATCCGATCGACCAATGGAATGTCCAAAGGTAGGCTTTCCATGTCGGTCCTGTGTAGTGGTATATACCCACTAAGGAGGACATATACTTTATCATTGACCTATCTAGGAGTGGGGGGGATTTTCTCTAGTTCCATGATGTCCTTCATGGTGTTACAACTAAGATTTAGCTTGCATACACTCAAAGATATGTCAGGCCTCATGTGGTCCATCCATCATATTTTCAAGTTTGTGGTGGACATCTATGGATTTCGTCTTTTGCTACAGATGTTGGGTGCCTCTCATTATTAGTCAGCACCATTGCACATTATTTTGGTGATGGCAATCCCATTATTTTCCCTCTTTTGTATTATGTTGATTCTTTGATTCAAGGGCCACGTTGCATCAAATGGCTTGCCGTTTTTTTGAGGTAGTTTTGCACGACTTTATATAGATGTCGTGCGTTGTCGAGATAGAGAAATTCCATTTTACTTTTGATATTTTTTGTTTATTTTTTGAAAGGTTTCTGGATACAACACCTACATTTTATCATTTCCCTCCTAGGTTGATCATTGAGGCTCAAATGCACATGTGGGGGCAGATGATCCCTAAGAGGGGCATGCCAGAGTTTCTAGCTAGGATTTCGGATGAGGCATTGGTGCTACTGGCGAGTCTGGATGACCATACGTTTGTCGTGTTTGTGTATTTGTACATAGGTATTGATTGTAGAGGTCGTTCCAACATCTTCTTCACAACGGTTGAGCCTCCAGATGATAGAGATAATATTAGTGTATTCTTTAAATTAATCTAGTATCATTTTCTTGTTTTAATGAATTAGGATAAAATTTATTCTACCATTTTCTTTAACTTGTTTTGTTAAATTTTTTAATTATTTTTGTGTACTATATATTTTGCAGACATCGTCTCATATGATGGGAACATGCCTCCTCCCCCATTGCCTGTTGAAATATGGAAATAAGAATATTCCAATTTAATTTGTCCTTGAATCAAATTGTGAATTAAAATCGAATTTAGTCTTAACAGCTACTTGGAAATAATTAATTAATTTACTTTAAATTAATTAGTTGGAGAAATTCAAGTTAGAATTCTTTCTGAAGTCATGCTAGAGTTATCCCTTAAATTAAGGAGATAAGATTGAGTTATATTTGAGTTGTAATTAGTTAACTTATTTTACTAAGTTAAGTCTAGTTAAATTAGTTCCAAACTGTTTGAGGAACTAATAGTGAGTTAACAGTCAGTTGATGCATTAATGCACTCAAATAGTGCTACTCTAGTTAACTGAAGACCCCCTCGTCAAAAACTCATGCATGTATATTTTGAGAAAGACCCAGTTGATATTAATTTTCAAGGACAATGTACTATCGGCTACATGTGTTTTCTCATAGAGAAAACTCATGCATGTAGTCAAGGATTTATCCTTGAGGATTGCGCAATTTTGAAAGAGGTTTTCCAATTGTTAATAGGAAAATCATGCACAAGGAACAATGCAAGGAAATAGGATCTTGGAGGGCAGAGAGGAAGGCTGGAGAGAAGCCAATATTACCCATGAGAATCTGTGAGGATTGTACTGAGAGTTGGCTAGCTGTGAGCGCTAAGGCTTTGTATAATTCCTATGTTTTTCCACCATGTATGATAATACAATAGTGTGGGGTTTTTAGTTGAGGCTTTCCCCAAAGTGTTTTGATGTGTATTGTGCCATTGATTCTTCTTCTTCTGGTTATATTGTTTAGCTTGATCTTTAAGATTTTGTAAATTGATTGTAGAAGTAGGTTATAGTATTTTTCTTTGATTTATATTGCATTATCGGGTTAACCTATCACAAATTTTCTTCATGGTATCAGAGTTGTGAAAATTATACTGAGAAGAGAATTCGAAGTTTTAAGTTCAAGGTTGCAGGTGAAAATCGATTTGATATCATACTTCAAGGTTGGCCAATGGTGTTCTATGGATTGAGATTCGAGTATGCTTTGGAAGCTCAAATTACATAGCATTGAAAGATAGAATGGAGGTTGTATTAGAAGACAATGGCTGAAGGAATTCTTTGATCAAGAAATCCCAAAGCTAGCTTCAACTAATGCATAAGATTTGGCTGAGTAGAAGAAGTGTGTGGCGAAGGTGAGATAGATAATCCTTGAGGGATTTCGAGGCCATATTGTCTCGAGTCTCCATGGGAAGGATAATCCATTTTCAATGTGGAAGACATTGAAGCACCTCTACCAAAACAATAGCGACCAGAGGATATTGGTGCTCAAGGATAAGCTTTGAAGAATCAATATGGAGAAGGGAGATACTATTTCCACATATCTTAACAAGCTCACCGCCTGCAGAGATGAGCTTGGCAATGTGGGAATAAATGCTGTCGATGATTATATGGTGAGCCTCGCTCTCCTTGGCCTTCCAAAGAGCTGGAATAGCTACCATGACTCTGTGAAAGGAAGGGAGAAACTGCCGGATTGGGAACAACTGTGGTCAGATCTTATGTAGGAGGAGATCAAGAGGAGCACGCGAGATGGTTCTTCATCCAAGAATGATGATAAAGAAAATATGGCCTTAAAAAGTAGGGGAAGGAAAGGGAAGGGGAAGGCTTCCCATTTCAAATTGAATTCTTCTCATGGAGGGAAGAAGGGTGACATGTCTAAAGTAAGATGCTTTAACTGTCACAAGATGGGGCATTATGCGACTAATTTCCCATCGAAGAAGTCTAAGAAGGGATCTTTGGAAGTATTGGAAGATGAGGCATTAGCCTCTTAGTTCAAAATTGACTTTACCCTCATCACATGCATGTTGTTATCGATGATGGGTTGTGTCTGGTATCTTGACAGTGGAGCCTCATTCCACATGACCGGTGATAAAAATTTATTCGGTGCCTTGGAGGAGAAATACCTCAAGATGCGCATAGAGATGGGTGATGACAGAAGGTATAGTGTTTCAAGAGTGGGCACGGTTGCTTTTCAGAGGGAGCATGGAGCTCCTCTCACCTTGATAGATGTGATGTATGTGCCTGGACTGAAGAAGAACTTAGTATCGGTCCTGATGCTAGAAGACAAAGGTTATGATGTTGTCTTCAGTAAAGGAAAGGCATTCCTAAGACACATAGCCATGGGTCAGACCAAGAAGATGGGGATTCAAGTGAAGGATCTCTATAAACTAGAGGTAGATGTTTGTGCAACATTGAGTACAAAAGTAGAATCAGTGCAAAGCCAAGACATTGGCAAGTTGTGGCACAAGAGGTTGGGCCATTTGCATCATGGGCCTTTGAAGATAATGCACCAGATATCTACACGACTTCCCAAAGGTTGAGGCATGCAACACAATAGTCTATTTGTAGAATAGAAGCCTAGATCACATACTTGGGATGAAGACACCAGAGGAAGCTTTCTACTGTAAGAGACCAGATGTGGGTCACTTCGGAATATTTGGCTCATTGGTATATTGCCATGTGACAAAGTATGCATGAAAGATGATTGAGTTGACAACAGACTTGGGGATATTTTTGGGGTACACTGATAGACCTCACAAGTATCGGGTGTAATTGCCCATCAATTGAAGGACAGTGGTTCACAGAGATCTCAATTTTGATGAGTAGAAGTGTTGAAAATAGCGACAAGAAATGATAAAAATAGAAATGCTAAAATTAGCATTGCAATAGATAGCATTTCAAGATATTCCAATTTTAATTTGTCCTTGATTTAAAATTTATAATTAAAATTTGAATTTTAGTCTCACCAGCTATTTGAAAAATAATTAATTAATTCATCTTGAGTTAAATAGTTGCAGAAATTCAAACGTGAAGTCTTTGTGAAGTCATGCAACAATTATCCCTTTGATTGAGGAAGTTATCCCTTAATTAAGGAGATAAGGATGAGTTGTAATTAGTTAGCTCAATTAACTAAGTTAAGTCTAGATAGATTAGTTCCAAACAGTTTGTCGAATTGATTGTGAGTTCAATCAGTTAATGCATGCATGCATGAAACTAGTGACTCCAGATAACTAAATATTCTCTCATGAATAACTCATGCATGTTAGTTCAGAAAAAGGCCCAGTTGAGATTAAAGGGAGGGACAATGTATTATCAGTTGCAAGAATTTTCCTATAATAAAATCTCTTGCATGCAGAAGGAATTCATTCCTTGATATTTGTGTAGTTTTACAGTGTGTGAGAACAGTGTCACACAAGGTTATAGCAGGAGCACCTAGGAAAAATAGTGCAAGGAAATAGGAGGTTTGGAGGATAGAGGGAAAGGCATATGGGTTGTCTGGTTTGTCTATGAGCAGTGAAAGGGATTATACTGAGAGCTAAAGCTTTGTGTAATCCTGAGATATTTCCATTTGTATGATAATACAAATAGCAAGGTTTTTAGCTGAGGCTTTTCCCAGAGTATTCATCTGTGTTTCATGTGTGATTGATTCTTATTCTCTATTATATGTGTTCTGTTTGATCTTTCTCAAATCAATTAAGCTTCCACGAGTTTGATAGTAGAAGTAGATCAAGTATTTTTCTTTAGTTACATTGCATTATCAAATGACCTACAGTGAGAATTTATACATGGTATTAGAGCAAAGGTGATCAGAGCTGTGAACAACATACTGAGAAGGGAAAAGTTTGAAGTTTGAAGTTCTTGATTGTAGGTACAAAATCAATTTCTTTTCACATCTCAAAGTTCACCAATGGCGTTCAATGACTTGAGACTCGAGTATGCCCTAGATGGCAGCTCAAATTACATAGCATGGAAGGATTGCATGGAAGCGGTATTAGAAGACAATCATTTGAAGGACTTCATTGATGAACAAGTCCCCAAGCCAGCAATAGATAATGCCCAAGAATTGGCGGAATGGAAGAAATGTGTGGCGAGAGCGAGTAAGATTCTTCTGGAGGGAGTTCGAGACCATATTTTCTCGAGTCTCCATGGGAAGGAGACTCCATTTTCAATGTGGAAGACATTGAAGGACCTATATCAGAACAACAACGACCAAAGGAAGGTGGCGTTGAAGGACAAGCTTCGGAAAATCAAGTGTGAAAAGGTCGACATGATTTCTACATATCTGAACAAGCTCACCACCTGCAGGGATGAGCTTGGAAGTGTAGGAATCACGACAACCGATGATGATATGGTGAGTCTTTCTCTCCTCTATCTTCCTAAGAGCTGGCATAGCTACCAGGACTCAGTGAATGGAAGAGAGAAACTGCGAGATTGGGAACGACTGTGGTTGAATCTAATGTAGAAGGAGATGAGGAGGAGCACCAAAGATGGTTCTTCATCTAAGAATGATGATGAAGAAAATCTAGCCTTAGCCAGTAAGGCAAGGAAAGGGAAAGGGAAGTATTCCCATTCCAAATTGAGTTCTTCCCATGGTGGGACGAAGATTGACAAATCTAAAGTGAGATGCTTTAATTGTCATGAGGTGGGCCATTATGCAACTAATTGTCCATTAAATAAATCCAAGAAGGGATCCTTGAAAGGATCAAAAGGTGAGGCACTAGCCTCTCAGTTTGAATTGGATTTTACCCTCATTGAATGCATGGTTTCATCGATGGTGGGTTGTGTTTGGTACCTGGACAGTGGAGCCTCATTCCACATGACCAGCGATAAGTTTATTTATCACCTTGGAGGAGAAAGACCTCAAGATGAACATAGAGATGGGCAATGATGGAAAGTACCATGTTTTGGGTGAAGATATGGTTGTGTTCCAGAGGGAGCATGGAGCTCCTCTCACCCTGGCTGAGGTAAAGTATGTGCATGGATTGAATAAAAAATTGGTATTGGTCACGATGTTGGAAGACAAAGGTTATGATGTTGTCTTCAGTGAAGGAAAGACATTCCTGAGACACATAGCCACGGGTCAGACCAAGATAATTGGGATTCAAGTGAAGAATCTCTACAAGCTGGAGGTAGATGATTGTGCTGCATTGAGTTCCAAAGCAAAATTGATGCAAAGCCAAGATATTGGTGAGTTATGGCATAGGAGGTTGGGCCACTTGCATCATGGGGCCTTGAAGATAATGCAACAAATTTCTACCAGAATTCCCAATGGTAAAATTGAAAAAGTGGACACATGGAAAGGTTGTACCTTGGGTAAGTATGCAAAATCTTCCTTACATAATTGAGACAGTCGAGCTGAAGCAATCTTGGAGCAAGTTCATACAGATGTGTGTGGACCATTCTCCAGAGCCTCCACTGGTAAACAATGGTATTATGTGATTTTAATTGATGATTTTTCTCATAGATGTTGGATCTATTTCATGCAGAAGAAGGATCAAAACTTCTCAAATTTTTGTGAGTTCAAAGCTTTGGTTGAGAAAGAATCAAGAAATAATATTAGGGCCTTAAGAAGAGACAATGATGGAGAGTATGTCTCTTAAGAGTTTAAGGACTTTTGTGCAGCGGAAGGAATTAAAAGGGAGTTGACGACACCTCACAACCCACAACTGAATGGGGTGGCCGAGAGGAAGAATAGAACGATTATGGAGGCAGCTCAGGTGATGCTACATGGCCAAGGCCTACCACTTCATTTGTGGGCTAAGGAATGCAGGACATCGGTCTATTTGTATAATAGAAGCTCACATTGCATACTTAGGATGAAGACACCAGAGGAAGCTTTCTCTGGGAAGAGACTAGATGTGAGTAACTTCAGTATCTTTGGCTCATTAGTTTATTGCCATGTGACCAAGGAAGCCCGGAAGAAACTTGAGCCAATAACTGAGTTGGGGATACTTGTGGGGCACACTGATACACCCCACAACTATCGGGTGTATTTTCCTACCATTCAGAGGATAGTGGTTTGCAGAGATCTTAAGTTTGATGAGCAAAAGGCCATGTGTGTTTCCCTTGAGAGGGAGCTCCAACTACAGGCTATGGAGGAACTTTTAGTTCCTAAGGAGGAGGAGCCTCAGACTGATGTGGCACAGTTGCATGCAAAGGTTCCAGGAGTGGAGACATCCACTCAAGTAGAGTCTTCCAGGGATGGGCAGAAGTGCACGAGAGAAGCTGACAGATTGTTGTTGGATGCGAGAGAGAATGTGGGAGAACCATCTTCTTAGCGTAGACAGAAGAGGTCACCTGATAGGTACACTGGATATGTGGCCCTTGTTGGGGAATGTGTTGAGACCTATCCATATTCCTTTGAGGAAGCAGTGCAACAGACGATTTGGGTTGATGCTATGGTGGAGGAGTATGACTCCATAGTTCAGAACAATGTTTGGGATGTTGTTCCAAGATCGGAGAACAAGTCAGTTGTGAGTTCCCGTTGGCTTTACAAGGTAAAGAAAATTGTTGATGGTAGTGTGGAGAAACATAAGGTAAGGTTTGTTTCTCGTGGTTTCTCACAGGTCCAAGGGATTGACTATGATGAGACTTTTTCTCCTGTAGCAAGGTACTCATCTATCAGATCGATGTTGTAACTATCAGCATAGATGGGTTGGAAGATCCATCAGATGGATGTGAAGACTGCCTTCCTCAATGGAAATATTGAGGAAGAGATGTACATAGAGCAACAAGAAGGTTTTGAGACCTTCGATCATGAGTCACATGTGTTCCGACTCAAGAGAGCTTTGTATGGGCTGGAGCAAGCACCTCATGCTTGGTACACCGGGATTGAAAACTACTTCACTGGGTTGGGCTTCACAAAGAGTGAAGAAAATGCGAACTTGTACCACATCATGGTGGAAGGTAAGCAGGTGATCATTCTTCTTTATGTTGATGATCTGATATTGACAGGTGATGATCAGTTGATCATGTCTTACAAGGAGGACCTTGCAAGAGAGTTCGAGATGAAAGACATGGGTCTCATGCACCACTTTCTAGGCATGGAAGTGTGGTAGAAGTATGGGGAGTTGTTTGTGTCTCAAGGCAAGTAAGCCAATGAGATACTCAGGAGATTCCACATGGAGAAGTGCAAGCCCATGCAGACTCCTCTAACAGGTAACTGGAGGAAGGAGGATGCTACTTCATGAGAAATAGAAGAAGCTATTGTGTATAGGTAGCTTGTGGGTTCACTAATGTACTTAGTGAACACATGACGAAATTTGTGCTATGCGGTGAAACAAATGGATCAAGCTATGGTTTAACCTACCAAGATATTTTGGAAGGAAATGAAGCATGTTTTGAGATACCTCAAAGGCACATCTCAGTAGGGATTATGGTATAGATGGTCAGAGGGAGTGAAGCTATAGGGATTTAAAAATGTGAATTTGGCAGGGATTCCATCAGATCAAAAGAGAACATCAGGAAGAATTTTCAACCTTGTTTCAGCTGCAATTTCTTGTCATTGCAGGAAACAGAGGTCAGTTGCACTCAACTCAGCAGAGGCTAAATACATGGATGCAAGTCAGGCAGCATGTCAGGCCATTTGGATGCAAAAAATTCTAGTTCATTTGTTTAATTAGAGGATGGATCCAACTGTGATCTATTGTGATAATCAAAGTTGTATCAAACTCTATGAGAATCCAATATTTCATGACAGATCCAAGCATATTAGCATTTGGTATCATCATCTCAGAGATTGTGTAGTGAGGAGGATCATGTTGTTGTGGTATATTTCTATCGAGGAGCAAGATGCTGACATTTTTGACTAAGGCATTGTCAAAGTGTAAATTCGAGTTCCATAGGGACATGATCAGGATGGCAGATAATCCCTTTCTTGTTGAGAGGGAGTGTTGACAATAACAATAAGAAATTCTAAAATTAGCATTGCTATAGATAGCATTTCAGGATATTCCAATTTTAATTTGTCCTTGAATTAAAATTGAGAATTCAAATTCAAATTTTAGTCTCACTAGCCATTTGAAAAATAATTAATTAATTCATCCTGAGTTAATTAGTTGGAGAAATTAAAACATGAAGTCTTTGTGAAGTCATGCAACAGTTATCCCATTGATTTAGGAAGTTATCCATTAATTAAGGAGATAAGGATGAGTTGTATTTGAGTTGTAATTAGTTAGCTCAGTTAACTGAGTTAAGTCTAGTTAGATTAGTTCCAAACAGTTTGTGGAACTGATTGTGAGTTCAGTCAGTTAATGCATGCATGCATGAAACTAGTGTACTCCAGATAATTGAATATTATCTTATGAATAACTCATGCATGTCAATTCAGACAAAGGCCCAGTTGAGATTAAAGGCAGGGACAGTGTACTATCAGTTGCAAGAATTTTCCTATAAGAAAATCTCTTGCATGCAGAAGGAATTCATTCCTTGAGATTTGTGCAATTTTACAGTGTGTTGGAGTAGTGTGTGAGACTAGTGTCACACAAGGTTACAACAGGAGCACCCAGGGAAAACGACACAAGGAAATAGGTGGCTTGGAGTACAGAGGGAATGGCATATGAGTTGTCTGGTCTGTCTATGAGTAGTGAGAGGGATTGTACTGAGAGTTGGATAGCTGTGAGAGAAATTTTTTTGTGTAATCCTGAGATATTTCCACTTGTATGATAGAACAGATAGCAGGGTTTTTAGCTAAGGCTTTCCCCAGAGTATTCTTTTGTGTTTCATGTGTGATTGATTCTTCTTCTATATTATATGTGTTATGTTTGATCTTTCTCAAATCGATTAAGCTTCCACAAGTTTGATAATAGAAGTAGACCAAGTATTTTTCTTTAATTACATTGCATTATCAGGTGATCTATAGTGAGAATTTCTACAAGAATGGCATGCAAGTTTCCCTTGAGAAGGAGCTCCAATTGTAGGCTATGGAGGAATTGTTGGCTCCTAAGGAGGAGGAGCCTCAGATTGATGCAGAGCAACTGTATGCAGAGGTTCTAGGAGTGGAGACATCCACTCAAGCATAGTCTTCCAGAGATGGACGAAAGCGCACAAGAGAAATTGACAAATTGTTGGAGTATGTGAGAGAGAATGTGGGAGCACCATATTCTCAGTGCAGATAGAGAAGGTCACTTGAGAGGTACACTGGATACATGGCCCTTGCTGGGGGATGTGTCGAGACTGCGCCATCTTCCTTTGAGGAAGCAGTGCAGCAGCCGATTTGTGTTGATGATATGGTGGAGGAGTATGACTCCATAGTTCGTAACAATGTTTGGACATGGTTTCGAGACTAGAGAACAAGTCAATTGTGAGTTCCCGTTGGCTTCACAAGGTAAAGCAAGCTGCTGGTGGTAATGTGGAGAAGCATAAGGAAATATTTGTTTCTCGTGGCTTTTCACAGGTTGAGGGGATTGACTATGATGAGACTTTTGCTCCTATTTCAAGGTACTCATCTATCATATCTATGTTGGTAGTATCAACACATATGGGTTAGAAGATCCATCAGATGGATGTGAAGATTGCATTCTTCAATGGCTAGATTGAAGAAGAGGTGTACATAGAGCAGCCAGAAGGTTTCAAGACCTTCAATCATGAGTCGCATGTATGCCATCTCAAGAGAGCATTGTACGGGCTGAGGCAAGCACCTCATGCTTGGCACACTAAGATAGATAACTACTTCACCGAGTTGGGTTTCACAAACAGTGAAGCGGATGTGAACCTGTACTACATCATGGTGAAAGGTAAGCTATTGATCATCATACATTATGTTAATGATCTCATATTGATTGATGATGATTAGTTGATCATGTCTTGCAAGGAGGACCTTGCTAGAGAATTCTAGATGAAAGACAAGGGTCTCATGCATTACTTCCTTGGCATGGAAGTGTGGTAGAAGGATGGGAAGTTGTTTGTGTCTGAGGGCAAGTATGCCAACAAGATACTTAGGAGATTGCACATGGAGAAGTGCAAGCCCATGTAGACTCCTCTAGCAGGTAATTGGAGGAAGGAGGTTGTTACTTCAAGAGAAGTGGTAGAGGCTACTGTGTATAGGTAGCTTGTGGGTTCACTGATGTACTTAGTGAACACATGACCATATTTGTGCTGTGCGGTGAACCAACCGAGTCAAGCGATGGTTTAGCCTACCAAGATGTTTTGGAAGGTGGCAAAGCATGTACTGAGATACCTTAGAGGTACATCTCAGTATGGATTATGGTATAGACAAACAAAGGGAGTGAAGTTATAGGGCTTCATTGATGCAGATTGGGCAGGGAGTCCATCAGATTGGAAGAGAACATCAAGAGGGATTTTCAACCTTGGCTCAACGGTAGTTTCTTGGTACAATAGGAAACAGAGGTTGGTTGCACTCAACTTGGCAGAGGTAGAATACATGGCTGCAAGTCAGGCAGCATGTGAGGCCACCTGGATGCGAAAAATCCTAGTTGGTTTGTTTGATCGGAGAATGGATCCAACTATGATCTATTGTGATAATCAGAGTTGTATCAAACTCTTTAAGAATCTAGTATTTCATGATAGGTCCAAGCACATCGACATCTGGTATCATCATCTTAGAGATGGTGTAGCGAGGAGGATCATGTTGCTGTAGTATATTTCGTCAAAGGAGCAAGATGCTGACATTTTGATAAAGGCATTGTCAAAGTGTAAATTCGACTTCCTAGAGATAAGATCGGGGTGGCAGATAATCCCTTTCTTGTTGAGAGGGAGTGTTGAAATATGGCAACAAGAATATTCCAATTTAATTTGTCCTTGAATTAAATTGTGAATTAAAATCGAATTTAGTCTTAAGAGCTACTTGCAAATAATTAATTATTTTATTTTGAATTAATTAGTTGGAGAAATTCAAGTTAGAAGCGTTTCTTAAGTCATGCAACAACTATGCCTTAAATTAAGGAGATAATATTGAGTTATATTTGAGTTGTAATTAGTTAACTTAGTTCACTGAGTTAAGTCCATTTAAATTAGTTCCAAACTATTTGAGGAACTAATAGTGATTTAACAGTCAGTTGATGCATTAATGCACTCAACTAGTGCTAGTCTAGTTAACTGAAGATTCCCTCATTAGAAACTCGTGCATGTATATTCTGAGAAAGACCCAGTTGAGATTAATGTTCAAGGACAATGTACTATCCTTTGCATGTGTTTTCTCATGGAGAGAACTCATGCATTCCAGCAAGGATTTATCCTTGAGGATTGCAAAGTTTTAAAAGAGGCTTTCCACTGCCTAACAAGAAAATCATCCACAGGGAATAGCACAAGGAAATATGAGCTTGGAGGGCAGAGAGGAAGGCTGGAGAGTTGCCAAGATTTCCTGTGAGAATTTGTGAGGATTTGTACTGAGATTTGGCCAGCTGTGAGAGCTAAGGCTTTGTATAATTCCTCTGTATTTACACCATGTATGATAATACAATAGTGTGGGGTTTTTAGCTGAGGCTTTCCCCAAAGTATTTTGATGTGTATTGTGCCATTGATTCTTCTTCTTCTGGTTATATTGTTCAGCTCAATATTTAAGCTTCTGCAAATTGATAGAAGAAGTAGGTTATAATATTCTGCTTTGATTTATATTGCATTATTTGGTTAACCTATCACACATTTTCTACAATTTATTATCGGATAAATCCAACACAAAGAACTTGTAAAGACTTGTAATTGAGTGAGGAATAGTACCTTCAAGGTTATTATAACCAATAATTAGAATGTGCAAGTCCCCAATATTTGCATGGTGTGAATGAAGCTCACCTTTAAATCCATTGTGTCTTAAATTTAGCAGCAAAAGTTTGGTGCAATTGGCCAATGATGAGGGAAAAGTTCGAGTAAAGTTGCTAGAATAAAAGAAGAAAAGAATTTAAAAAGTCCAATTATAGATGCCCTCAATAGTAATGGATACCTCTAATTTGTTTTGTGATAGATATAATTCTTGAAGTGAAACTAAACCATTGATATTGCTAGGAATGCTCCTGAAAAAGATATTAGTATATATGTAATGTATAAAAAGGGCTTTTAATTGACCTACGCTATATGGAATTCGATGAGTCAATTTGTTGAATACAAAATTAAATATTCCAATGATTGAATTTTTCCTACTGTATTTGGAATTACCTTGTGAACCTATTGTTTGAGAGTAAAAGATATTTAAGTTTTCTTAAATTTCCTATTGTACTGAGAATTAGCCAAGTCAAACTATTGTGAGAGAGTAAAAGGTATTCAAGTTTTCTTAAATTTCCTATTGTACTTGAAATTACCCCTGTCAAATAATTGTTATGGAGAATAAGGCATTAAAATTTTCTTAAATTGGTAATGGCTTCAAGAATTTGACTAATTAATTTATTTAAATCCAAATTTAAGTAAGTCACTAAAAAACATTTCCTTATGAAACTTGGAATTGTCCTTCTTAGCTTTGCTAACACAAGGATAAAAAATGGATCCAAAACACTCCCAAAGTCTGCAAATCTGCTTAAAATCATGCCAAGGGATCCATTCATGCTCTTGAAATCTTCAATTTTTGTCAAAGGTCATCCATCGATCGAAATAGTCATAGCTGGAAAGCCCTTGGAAGGGTGGAAATACACTATCGGGAGGCTTAAACACTTCAAATGCTACAAAAAACCCTTTTCGTAGGCATAAATCCAACAATGCACAGCCACCGTTTGATTTGGCTGATCAAAGGCCCAAATCTAATTGGCGGATCGTAGATCAGGAAGACAAAGGGGTAGGGAATTTACATATAGCAATGTGCGATTGTGATCAAATCGCATTGCAATATTGCATCAGTGCTGACCAAAGCAGCGTAGATCATGGGGTGATGGCAATGGCGATTGGCGATTAAACGAAGACCGTCGATCGCATACATGGATCGACGACCCAAATCACATTGGCGGATCGCAGATCGGAAATATCGAAGGGGTGGGGCCTTTACAAATTTCGTGTGCGATTCGATATGGCTGGACCCAATGACATTGTGAACAATATTCCATATTATTTCAATTCCGTGCCAAGGCCTTTTTTATGCATTTTTCATGTTTTGAGGTAATTCAAGAAATATAAAGGGAGCCTTGGGCAGCGCCGATGCGGTGGAGCCCGGACCTAATGGGTTTTCGGGTAGTGCATTATATAATGTTTGAAGTTCCAAGGGAGGCCATCCTCAATGTCTTTCACGTATTTTCCAGGTATTTCAAAATACAAAGGGGACAAAGAGACCCGGCTGGTTGCAATATGCGATAAGCGACCTGAAGGGTGGACCTGATAAAGTAAATAAACCACAAGCTGAATCAAGTAAGATCAGGGTCGCTTCAACTTGACTTCTTCCACTCCGCCATTCCTCTGTTCCTCCGATTTGGTGCGTCCAACCGCCCATGCACCTTGTACCCGTCAGTCTATCAATCACTTGAGAAGGAAGGTGGTCGGCTCTATCAGTATCATGACAGTCAGGCCACTAAACTGAATTAACAAGAAGTATGGCCGAAAAAGGAAGGACACAACATGATACAAGTGAACATAATTAAATAGTCATGGAGCCTTGCTAGCACAACTAAGCCAAACACCTAACAGGGTAGTGCTATACCATAATTAATTACCATTTTCACGGTGGAAGGAGAATTATGTGCTTGTACGCAATCAGGAAGTTAAAGACAGTGATAGATTGAGACACTTAAAGCCCTAAAAAGCTCGAGAACATTGTAAAAATCTATAAATAAGTGAAGGTAAGATGTAATAGGGGTTCAACCTCGGGAGACTATTAAGACTCTGCTACTCAAGCTTCCCATCTTCATTCATTAGTAATACAAGCTTCTTTTGTTGTTACATGTTCAATGTCCATTTCCTCTTCTATTCTAAACTTGCATCTTGATAGGTTTATTCATGATGGCTTCTACGTATCATGCATAATAACTACCATCTTATCTGTGCATTGGTAAATTAGATTTCTCATTGAATAAGTCATCCATGTTTTTTCTATAGCTAACTTTAGATAATTGTCATCTTATCTTGTTAGGTCCCTATACTACTAGTGTAACCCCTTATTGTTATTAGTACAACCCCCTTATTATATTTTTGTGCCCATGTAGTCCCCATATTGTTATTATTGTGCCCTTACATTATTATTGTTATGTCAGCTCTGATTATATTATGACCCCTTAGACTCCTATATATGGAAAGGAGGTCTTGTCATTTGTAGCATCCAAGAATTGTTCATTTGTATAATGTAAAGGAGGTTGCCCTCTTGAAGAGGTTGAATTCCAAGGCTGCCCCCTTGAAGGCTGAATTCTAAGGTTGTCCCCTTGAAGAGGATGAATTCTAAGGTGTTTATCTCTCTTTTCTATCTTTTTGTGAACTAGTTTCATAACATTTGGTATCAGAGTTTTGATTCTAGAGTTTTGCTGCTCCAAACAGGTCATCGTGGTATTTTTGCTATAGTTTTTTTCTGCAATGTTTCAGAAGCTAAAAAAATCCATTTGAAAAGAAATCTTTCTGAACTGTGCATCTGAATTTAAGATCTTGTGTCACTATAGTTTCGGAGATATGATATGAGGAAGTTAGGGTTTTGCAAGCTCTAGAATTTCATCTAAAACAGGTCATCATGGTAGTTTCTCTATAACCTTTTCACTACGAAGATTCAGAAGCTAAAGAAAAAACCCATTTGAGAAGAAATTGTTCTGAATCTCGGGTCAAAATTTCAAATCTTATGTCACTAGATTTGTGGATATATGATCTGAGGAAGTTAGGGTTTTTGCAGACTCCCGAATTACATCCTAAACAGGTGACCATGGGAAAATAGTCATAACTTTCTCTCTGAGCAACAAATTGAAAATTCATGAGAAGTTATAGACAGAGGATGGGTTGTAGTTTTCTATGCATAGTTTTCAGACCCGAAGGTCGAAACAGTGACAGGTGGCATGTCATACAAATTCGCTCTACTGAAACATTATATAATCAGGTCATCTTAGGAGATTGGGCATAGCTCTTTCTTCGAGAATCAAATTATGATCAAACTTGAGGGGTTAGAAAGAGGACTCAATGGGCTACTGTAGGATACAATTTCAAAACTTTGAGATCTGAAAGTACAGAGTTCCAGTCATTTCAAGATCGAGCTCCTGAAATCAAGAAAAGGCGATATGAGGAAGTTTGATGGAAAGGATCCTGTAAATTGGATACTACAGATGGAGCAACATTTTGATCTACATGGTGTACCATTATTACAAAAGGTATATATTGCATCTTCATATTTAGAACCGGATCAACTTTTATGGTATAAAGGGCGTTGTTCTCATAAACAACTTGTTACATGGTCAATTTTCACGAAGGAAATGATAGCACATTATGAGGATACAAAGAGAAACACCTTCTTTAGAGAAACACCACAACAATTAGAAGAAAAAAGAGAAAAAGAGCTTTGTTACAAAGTGGAAAGAAAAATTATGGAAACAAGGAAGTTTACCCCTCACAACTATAAAGATGGAAGTGTTGTTTCTCCTATCCTTCCACAACCTACAAGGGTTACACCACAACAATTGGAAGAAAAAAGAGAAAAAGGACTTTGTTAGAATTATGATAACAAATACATCAAAGCTCATAAGTGTGTTGAGAAGAAATTATTGTACATTGATTGTGGAGAGGAGGAAGAAAAGGATCAAGAAATGTCAAAATAAGAGTATATGCACCAGGAACCAACCCCAGAGAATGAAAAAATGAATCCGACCATATCTTGTGAAGCATTGGAAAGAATTACCACTCCTAAAAATCTCAATATAGAAGGACATATCAAGAAGAAAAAGGTTCAAGAAGTGAAATATCACATCGAGAAAGAAGAAATGAGTCTAAACATATCTTGTAATGCATTGGATGGAATTACCAATCCTCAAACTATCAATATAGAAGGGCATATCAAGAAGAAAAATGCTCAAGAATTGAAAGATCACGTCGAGTCTCAAGAAATCAATTCGACCATATCTTGTAATGCATTGGAAGAAATTACCACTCCTCAAACTATCGAGATGGAAGGACATATCAAGAAGAAAAAGGTAAGAGAGTTGATTGATTCAGGAAGTATCCATAATTTTATTGATTTTAAGATAGCCAAGGAATTGAGTTGCTTCCTATATCCAGCACCAGAGTGTCAAGTGATGGTTGCAAGTGGAGGAACCATAAATTGCTATGGAAAGTGCCATAATAT
>APFE030277900.1:44802-57836 GCA_000404065.3 Pinus taeda
GCTCATGAGATTGATCATGAAATACTTCAGCTGTGAGGGGAGGTTCTCTCGACTGTATGCCTATCACATCCGCTTGCTCATGCACTTTACTAGGGTGAGGATGATGAACCTCCCGTTTTTCATATGCAGGAATATAGAGAGGATCAGGAGTTGGGTGGTCCTTCTTATCAGCATGAGCACCATGAGACCACGATCATGCCATTTTTGGTGACATATCAGAAAGGCAGTAGGCACTTGTTTGCAGCAGCAAAATGAGTGTTATCTCCACCCAGGGTGGAAGGGGCCTCGCTTCTGGCATCGACTACATAGGTATTGGACAAGGGCAAGAAGCCTGTGCATGATGAGGGACCATCAGGTGTACAGGAGACCAATGCCATCCTCATTCAGGATGAAGAGCCAGAGGCAGAAAATTCCAAACTTAGGGTGACCATTCAGGAGCAGGATTCAGAGATACAAGACTTGATACTCAATATGGAGAGAGCTAGATGAGTCATCAAGTATCTGGAGCAGAGAAACAAACAGCTTGAGGACCAACAGACGATCATGGAGCTGCAAAGCATCCATGAAAATTGACAAGCTACCCAACAGAGGAGGATCGAGCTCACTACCTTGGAGCAAGAGATCAAAAACGATCATGAGTCTTGGTTAGATTGGGTAAATCTACACTTGGAGAAGCTACTGGAGAAGGCAAACAGGGACAAAACCATATTGAGGAGGATGGCTTGTCATTTTAGGGCACGGAACATGAGCACAAAAGCTTGAATAAGGAGCTTGAAGGCCAAATTGAGCAGAGCAACAAAAGAGGCAAAAGAGAAAGATCGGCTTCGAATCGTGGCTGACGCTTCTGTGGCCCAACATAGTGCTTCTTAGAGAACCTCCAACCCAAATTTCAAAGAATTTGGGAAAATTTTCTTCGCATGGTATTTTTTTGGCACAAACACAGGTTTTTTTCTCTATACACGCCACACCACCTGTGCGAAGCGGAAGATTGGGAGCTCCAAATGAGTAATGGTTTGCATTTTTGGATTTAGCATGCAAAATCATGACTATTGACACATGGAGCAAGAAATTTGGAGAATATTTTGGCCACCAAAAGGGCAAAAAACACTCAAAAATGGCCTCACTGCCCCTATTTTGACACATAGGAAGCAGTCTTGGGAGAATGAAGATTTGGAGGGGCCAATGATTTCCAAATTCAAAAATTCCACCTGGCTTGGAAATTAGACAGGACAGGATTTCCGATGAGTTGGGCTCCAGAAAGTGCCTCAAAACTGGCCTCAAAGTGGTGCGACGCATACAGGAAAAGGGCGCGGCGCATATAGGAAAAAAGGCCCAGAATGTCTCTATTTCGCGAAATTTCTCTTCCCGGCTTTTTGTAAGTGGGCCCACTCATATGCACTTCAGTTTTTGGCACCTAAGGTGGTTTTAAAGGTATTTTCACTCCAGATGGTCAGTTATCCAAGTCGCAAAGGAAGGCAAAGGGCCACCCAAGCCATTTGTCATGTTTGTGGCGCTGCACCTGTAGCTGCTGTTTGGCTCTCCACCTTCATTTTGTAATGATTCGAGTAACTCCCCAACCCTTGTGTGTTCTATCTCTTCATGGAACATTCTATATATTGTATGCAAACTATTTGCAAAGGGTTGGTTGGCTTGTAACTTCTGGGAGATTGTGGGAAAGAAAATTTGTTTCTGCATTGTATATTTTTACAGAGAATTAATGAAAGGCAGCGGCTCTGTTTCATGAGATTCATGTGGTTGTGAGTGTAGCAAATGTGTCTCTTATGTTTCATATGTATTGTTTTATGTTTCATAGTTCATTTCATATTCATTTCCAGTGAAATTTTCTGAGTTAGATAAGGTAGAATTCAATTCTATTTCTCTGCCTGTGGGAAAATTTCATATTCAGTGTTCTTCTTCTGTTGAAAAGGATTCATGTTGCCCATGCCCTTTTCACCCTCCTAAGCAATCTCTCCATTCCGCGTTGCTTTCAAACTAAATTTCTGGACTCTCCGTCTATATTTCCTCACGAAGTAATCTGTGCCTTTGTATTAAGTTCTTTGTTTCATTGAGGTCCATTGGTCCCATACCATCCCAGAAACACAGTCATTCATAAAAATCCCTTATTGTATCCATATTCACTTACTAGACTAAGATAAATAGTTCACTGTAAGTCGTCTCAGGCCATTTCATTTATCTATTCCCTGAGCGTGACTTGGAGAGAGCCCTCTCCTGTTCTGGTAGGGCTAGCTACCAGACTGAGCACGGTTTGTGGTTACCCTGAATTTTGCCTTCTTTCAGCCTAAGGCAGATTTAGGTGCTAACATAGTGGCGACTCCACTGGGGACAAATGGTTTGCTTGAAGATTGTTTTGCCCCAGTACATCTATCAAGCTTATATTTGATGGTTGATGGTGAACAACGATCAGAAATAAGAAGACAGCTGAAATCATTCACCTAGCGACTCCTTTCACTGAAGAATCTAGCAACCGGTGCTTCATGGTGACTCCACTGTAGAGGGATCAGTAGCTTTGAGATTTTTTAAAATGGAGCGGATTGCAAGAAGATACACTCCCATGAGCCGAGATCACATTCCAGGCTTTCCAAATAAAACTCCGAAGGTAGATTGGTCAAGGAATCTGCCTACATTGAAAGATGATGGTAAGAAAGACGCTGCTTTACATCTAGTACGATTTCACATGCATATTCGCAAGTTGAAGGTTGATTTTCCTGAATATTTCTTAATGAAGATATTCATGGCCACTCTAGAAGGTGAAGCCTAATATTGGTATGAAAATTTGCCCGCTCCTTGTATTTACTATCTAAAGGATTTTCATGCCATGTTCATTGAAAGATATAAAGACTCTTATCCATCATTAAATCTAGTTCATGACTATTGCAAACATGCTTCTAATTTTATTGAAAGCCTTGAAAAATACTATGAGGATGATAATTTCATGGATGATGAGATCATGGAAGCCTTGTATGAGAATCCATTTCAGCAACATGAAGAGAAACTAGAGGAGTCCCATCAAGATGCTCAGGAAACTTTGCAGCAGAATCAAGATCTTTGTACGGTGGAAAATGAAGGAATTTTGCATCTTGACAGTCAACATGAATTACATGAAATGGATCAGCAGTATGAGGAAAATTTATATACTCTTTCAATTGAAAATATTGAAGAAAATCACTGTTTGAACAAAAGGAAACAAAAGGACTTATCTCCTTTGTCTGAAGATGAGATAGATCAACTCTTGCACGGTCATGTTCCAGCTCAAGCTAAAGCAGATTTGTTGTGCACACATGGTCAAGAAAGTGTTGGTGAAACTTCTTCCTCTTTTGAAAAGGATGACAGTTCGGTGAACAACTTGATAGATCAGTAGGTTGAAGATTTCCATACGGCTGAAAATGATGAAAGAAAAAGTGTCGTTTCAGATCTCTCCATAGAAGAAGATAGTATGCAGGGAAGTCAAGTTTCAAATTCAGAATGTGATAATGTTAAGACAGCCATTTCAAATGTAGATTCAGATTGTGATGACCAAGAAAACCTTGTACTAAGTCCCATGAAAGAGAACTCGGATGCTGAAATCATCTGGGATGAAGAAGACAAAGTTTTGGGTCCAAATGTTCTCATGTCATCAGAACAAAGCCTTCATGAAGAGGTAATCCAGTCAGCTCTTGAACAGCAAGATGAGATCTTTGCTCAAGCAAGTGAAAAAGTTCCTCTGGATGAATTTATGGTAGATGATAGAAATGTTATTGTTAGGTTTCAAGAAACATCTGAAGTTGCTTTTCTCATGATTGATGAATGTGATGAATGTAATGAGAAGCGGGCTATCGTATCGTATGAAGATGACCTACCATATATTCAGACTTCAGAAGATCAGACCATTCAGGATTCCCTTTTAGATTCCTCCTCATATGTCTCATGTTTTAAAATGTTCTTTGAAAAGGAGA
Source organism: Pinus taeda (assembly GCA_000404065.3). Classification (NCBI taxonomy): domain Eukaryota; kingdom Viridiplantae; phylum Streptophyta; class Pinopsida; order Pinales; family Pinaceae; genus Pinus; species Pinus taeda. Next base: position 48,756 of record APFE030277900.1, read on the forward strand.
TTTTTTCATCCACTTGTCCAGAATTGTTTGAAGACCAAGAACCTACTCTTTTTTATGAAAAGAGATCAGCATCACAAGAAAATGACACCTTGTTTCCTCAGCAGGAGGAAAGACCTTATGTTCTTCATGATCCAATGGCAGATTTGTTGTAGACAGCAGTGAAGGTCATTATTGCAGTATTCAGTGATGAAGGAGATCATGGCCAATTATGTTTTTGGATGCCCAGTTACGAGTATCAATTGTTGACCAGAAGATCTGATCGGAAGAATCATTCAAGAAGCCATCTTCTTGATTGGTTACATTGGCAGTTTGATATAGTTTGATGATATATAGCCTTGTAAGAAACGCAGGTGGTCATGTACTACCACCAAGCTTTAAGTTTTAAGTTCAGTTCTTAGTATTTTGAGTTAGTTTGTTAGAGTCAAGTTTTTTTTAGTCATGTCAGTTTGCATTGAGTCAGTTTCAGTCAATAAATTGAGTCATGTTGGTTTGTCGGTATAATGGACTCCATAGCCCAATGGACGAAGGCATTGTCTGCTGACCCAAAGATATGCAGTTCTTGGCACCTCCAAGGAGCTACCATCCCCCATTGGAGCCAATGTTAGTGTCAGTCTTTGAAAACTTCCTCCAGTGATCAAACATGCTCTTACACAAGTGATTTTAAGGTGTCAAGGTCAAATTTTGTCATTTCAGTGAGTCTTCAAGCAAAATTTGGTCACTAGACATTAGGTCTAGGGTTTGATTTTACCCTTATCAAAGTTGTCCAAATGATGTTCCATGTCACCATTCAAACTGAGTGTATCATCATTCAGAAGGTTGTCATTATCATGTCAAGTTCCACTGGGTCATTTTACACCTTGTTCATGCTTCAGTTGCGCCTAGGTAAGGTCATTTTCCTCTCCTAGGGTTTTGAAGCCAATTTATCTTGGACAGAAAAACTTGTATCCTAATGTTCATACACATTCCCCTATCCTTAAAGTACCTTATCAAACACTTCCCATCACTGAGATCCCCCAAATTCCTCATTTTCGCACAAACCCTAGTTTCTTGCTACTTGGCAATTTTCTAGGTTGGGCCTGTGTTTTGCCTTTTTGGACCCCTTCCCCTCACTCAATTTCTGATATTCCACTCTCCCCTACTTCCTAACATCCCTCCCTACTTCCAAGAATTTTCCCAAGAATTTAGAAGCCACTTATCCCCTTCATTTCGACAAATCCCTTGTCCCACACATCGGAATAGGTTTCACTCAAATGATGTTTCTGAGCACTAAAAGATGAATTTGGGAAAATGGAGAGAGGTTTTAGTCCATAACATACCAAGGAAGACAAACCTCCTTCACGTTTTACACAGGTGTCATGGTTTTAGAGAAATGTCAAAAATACAATCGCCTCGGGAGAATTGATGCACCTCTGAAGTGACCTTGGGAAAATCAAGTTTTCTCCTAGCTTGTTTTGCCAAATGACTTTCTTGATAATCCAAATGATACCTAGAGACAAGTAGCTTTACAAGGAGCTATCACGAGCTCAATTTGGGGTTGAGGGAGGCATTCAAAAGTTGACTGCAACAGCACTCTGCCTTGAGGCAGCCTCATTTGGCACATTTTGACCAGTCTTGGGATATTTGATTTTTGACAAGGAAAATGAAGTCCAAATTGAACAATTCTAGTTGGGTTGGAACGTAGATTGAAATACCTTTCCAACACACTATTCTGTGCCTAATTTTGGAAGGCCTCCAAAAGTCTTCCGGAAAAAGCACAATGCACAGGAGGAGGAGCGCGGTGCATATAACCAGGAGCGCGGCGCACACAGACAAAGGACCCAGAACGTGCCAAAACTCCCTCAAATATTTGGTGAAGCCCCTCTAATTGCAAGATATTACAAAGGCACCCAGCCTCACACCATCATCAAAGGGGCAACCTAATCACAGTCCACATTGTAGTCATGTCATCACAGCATTCGTCCGAGTATGAGAGGGAGATACAGAGTGACTCATCCTCAGAAGAGCAGGTTCCCAGGAGACACCATAAGAGTGGAAAACATGTTAGGGATGAACCCACAACCCTCACTGAGTTACGAGCATGCCCTCTTGCCATGTCATGCTTCTAGCACCTATCATGTTTCGAATTTTGTCAAAGGGTGATAAATGTCAGAGTTCATCATGAGTTGGCACGTTTATTTGTGCTTCATCTACATGGAGGTCAGTCTACCTTGGTCGGGGTTACTTTCATATTGACACCTGAAGCTATATCAGTGGCAACAGGTATACCAAATGTTGGGGAGCAGTGGCATAAGAAGAAGGTGGAAAGGCAACACTATGAGCCTTACATCAGAGCCAGATTCTTGAATGAGCTCACAAGAGTATTTCCCTTCAGATACTTGAAAAATGAGTATGCTCCGCTCATGAGATTGATCATGAAATACTTCAGCTATGAGGGGAGGTTCTCTCGACTGTATGCCTATCACATCCGCTTGCTCATGCACTTTACCAGGGTGAGGATGATGAACCTCCTGTTTTTCATATGCAGGAATATAGAGAGGATCAGGAGTTGGGTGGTCCTTCTTATCAGCATGAGCACCATGAGACCATGATCATGACATTTTTGGTGACAAATCAGAGAGGTGGTAGGCACTTGTTTGCAGCAGCAAAGCGAGTGTTATCTCCACCCGGGGTGGAAGGGGCCTCGCTTCCGGCATCGACTACATAGGTATTGGACAAGGGCAAGAAGCCTGTGCATGATGAGGGACCATCAGGTGTACATGAGAGCGATGTCATCCTCATTAAGGATGAAGAGGCAGGGGCAGAAAATGCCAAAGTTAGGATGACCATTCAGGAACAGGATTCAGAGATATGAGACTTGATACTCAATATGGAGAGAGCTAGATGGGTCCTCAAGTATCTGGAGCAAATAAACAAACAACTTGAGGACCAACAGAGGATCATGCAGCTGCAAAGCATTCGTGAAAATTGACAAGCTGCCCAGCAGAGGAGGATCGAGCTCACTACCTTGGAGCAAGAGATCAACAACGATCGTGAGTCTTGGTTAGATCGGGTCAATCTACACTTGGAGAAGCTGTTGGAGAAGGAAAATAGGGACAAAACCATATTGAGGAGGATGGCTTGTCATTACAAGGCACGAAACATGAGCACAAGGGCCCGAATAAGGAGCTTGAAGGCCAAACTGAGCAGAGCAACAAAAGAGGCAAAAGAGCAAGATCAGCTTCGAATCTTCGCTGATGCTTCTATGGCCCAACATAGTGCTTCTTAGAGAACCTCCATCCCAAATTTCAAATAATTTGGGAAAATTTTGGTCGCATGTAAATTTTTTGGCACAAACACAGGTTTTTTCTCTATACGCGTTGCGCCACCGGCGCGACGTGTAATATTGGGAGCTCCAAATGTGGAATGGTTTGCATTTTTGGATTCAGCATGCAAAATCACGACTATTGGCACATGGAGCGAGAAATTTGGAGAAGATCTTGGCAACCAAAAGGGAAAAAAACACTCAAAAATGGACTCACTACCCCTATTTTGACACACAGGAAGTAGTCTTGGGCGAATGAAGATTTAGAGGGGCAAATGAGCTAAAAATTCAAAAATTCCACTTGGGTTGGAAAGTAGATAGGACCAACTTTCCAACGAGCATACTTGGGCACATTTTGGACTCTGGAAAGTGCCTCAAAACGGGCCTCAAAGTGGTGCGACGCATACAAGAAAAGGGCACAACGCATATAGGAAAAAAGGCTCATAATGCCTCTATTTCGCGAAATTTCACTTCTCGACTTTTTGTAAGTGGGCCCACTCATATGCACTTTAGTTTTTTCGCACCTAAGGTGGTTTTAAAGGTATTTTCACTCTAGATGGTCAGTTATCCAAGTGGCGAAGGAAGGAAAAGGGCCACCCAAGCCATTTATCATGTTTGTAGCGCTGCACCTGTAGCTGCTGTTTGGCTCTCCACCTTCATTTTGTAATGATTCGAGTAACTCCCCAACCCTTGGGCGTTCTATCTCTTCATGGCACATTCTATATATTGTATGCAAACTATTTTCAAATGGTTGGTTGGCTTGTAACTTCTGGGAGACTGTGGGAAAGAAACTTTGTTTCTGGATTATATATTTTTATAGAGAATTAATGAAAGGCAGCGGCTCTGTTTCATGAGATTCATGTGGTTGTGAGTGTAGCAAATGTGTCTCTTATGTTTCATATGTATCTTGTTATGTTTCATAGTTCATTTCATATTCATTTCTAGTGAAATTTTCTGAGTTAGATAAGGTAGAATTCAATTTTATTGCTCTGCCTGTGGGAAAATTTCATATTCAGTGTTCTTCTTCTGTTGAAAAGGATTCATGTTGCCCATGCCCTTTTCACCCTCCTAATCAATCTCTCCATTCCGCGTTTCTTTCAAACTAAATTGTTGGACTCTCCGCCTATCTTGCCTCAAGAAGTAATCTGTGCCTTTGTATTAAGTTCTTTGTTTCATTGAGGTCCATTGGTCCCATACCATCCCAGAAACACAGTCATTCATAAAAATCCCTTCTTATATCCATATTCACTTACTAGCCTAAGAAAAATAGTTCACTGTAAGTCATCTCAGGGCATTTCATTTATCTATTCACTGAGCGTGACTCGGAGAGAGCCCTCTCCTGTTCTGGTAGGGCTAGCTACCAGACTGAGCGTGGTTTGTGGTTACCCTGAATTTTGCCTTCTTTTAGCCTAAGGTGGATTTAGGTGCTAACAATATGCAGACATTGCCAATTATTTAGTTGCGGGGAAGCTACCATGACACCTGTCACACAAAGAAAAAATAAGAATCATCCAACAAAGTGCTCGGTACAGCTGGATAAGTGGGTGTCTTTTTCATACAGGACTTGATCAGGAAATTCGGGGATGCATTAGAGAAGATGAGGTTTATGAGATATTGGAGGCTTGTCATGATGGCCCTTGTGGAGGGAATTTTGCTGATAAGAGAACAACACATAAATTTCTCAGGATGGGTTATTACTGGCCCTCACTTTTTAAGGATGCGAAGAAATATGTTAGGGCCTGTGATAGCTGTCAAAGAATGGGCCAGCCTAATCATAGAGATGAAATGTCACTTAACCCCCAGGTAATACTTGAACCCTTTGAAATATGGGCTTTATATTTTATAGGACCCATCAATCCTCCATCCAATCAAAGAGTTTACATATTGGTTTGCATGGATTATATGACTAAATGGGTGGAAGCTAAGGCACTTATTAGAGCTAATGAGGAATCTGTGTTAAACTTTCTATTTGAAGAAATCTTTGTTAGGTTTGGAGTGCCTAGAGAGCTAGTCACAGATGGAGGACCTCCTTTCAACTCCCATGGCTTTAAAGCTACACTTCAGAAATATCATATTAATCATAAAATGGCTACACCTTATCACCACCAAGCCAATGGGCAGGTGGAAAGTACAAATAAAGTCATAGAATCCATTTTAACAAAAACAGTAAAGGAGAATAGAAAGGATCGGTTTCAAAGGTTGCCTGAAGCATTATGGGCTTACAGAACTACCTGGAGGAATACTACAGGTTTTTCACCTTATGAATTAGTTTATGGTAAAAGTTTTGTTTTCCCTGTGGAATTTGAAATTAAAACCTTAAGGACTTCTTTAGCTGTTAACCTTGAATTGATTGATGCACACACAGCTAGGTTGCAGCAGCTTCAAGAATTTGATGAAAATAGGTTGGATGCCATCCATCAAACAACTATGATACAACAGCAAAGAACCAGGTGGCATGATAAAACCATTAAGCATAAGCAGTTCCAAAAAGGTAATTGGGCTTTATTGTATGACTCTCGCTTTGAAAATTTTCAAGGAAAACTGGGAACAAGGTGGCTGGGACCTTATGAGATAGATATTGTTTTTCCAAATGGTACAGTAAGGCTCCTGACAATTGATGACTCTAGAACACCATTGTTGGTAAATGGGTATCGGCTCCGTTTCTACCAGCAACCTATTTCTAAAGAAGATTTTAAGGCCACTTACATGGTAGATTCATATTATGTATTTTTAGGGGAGCCTGTTGCCCCTCATTGTATTTAACTTTTGTATTATATATTTGTTAGAAGAATAGGATATTTTAACTAATAATCCCTGTCAAGGGTTGCCATGTTACAATTCATTATTTTGCAAGTCTCAGATTCAGAGGCTAGCTGAAAAGAACAATTCCATTGCAAGAAGGATCAGATTTTGGTTTGGGAAACATTGCAATTTCACTTCAATTCATAATCCATTCCATCACAACAACATTTTCTTATTTTTCCTTAAACAACAAATTTTTCCTGTTGCTGAAACACCATTTTTCCCGTTGCTGAAACACCAAGTTTTCCCCATTTTCTTCGTTGCTAAAACACCAACTTCTCCATTGCTGAAACACCCACCTTTTCCACCTTTCCCTAAAAACATCAATTTTCTCGTTTTTCCCGAGATTCGGGCATCAGTTCCTCTCAAAAAAGACCAATACATATTTTCATAAGAGAGAATCAGCCATTCATCCTGATAATTGTGTTATTTCACTATCACCTCCTGCGAATATAGAAAACCTTTTATACAAATACCCTCATATTTTATAAACCCTTTTTCATAACCATTGGTGATCCATCAATGACGAGATTATATCGTCGGCACAACGATCGAAGGTAAAACGTGAGGTATGCGTGTTTATGTGTAAATATTAAACTGTATTTAATGAGAAGATCCTGATATGATTGCTGAAATTGTCGTACATTCAAACTTATCATTTAGCCACAGTTGGGGGGGGATTACCAAAATTTTGCAATTATTACCTGATATGTCAATCACAATCACGACTATGTCTCGTCACCCTATCTCTGTTTTATTATGTCACAACCTCATTTGCAATATCTTACTCTGTTTCGGCTGCGGTAACTCGGCTCTGTACTGTGCATTTTGCTAAACCAGTAACGATGGGAGGCAATGCTATTCGAAATGAACCTAGTTCAATAGCTCTATTGGAATTGTACCCAGAAGCATATCAAATCTTTCAGCAAGCAGGTTGGGTGGATTATTTTTGAAGACTTCAAGGATTTGACTCTCAGCAAGTCCTGGAATTCGCACGAAATTTAAGGGAAGGATACTCTACGGTTCAGGGAGTGCAAATTCCAGTAACAGAGGAGGATATAGCGCAAGTTTCAGGGTTACCAACCAATGGAATTCGTTGGTTCAGTTGTAAACACATTCTGAATGCACATCAAGATTTTCTTTTACCAGGAGAGCAGGTCGAACAAAAAGGCAGGGGTGTTGCACTTCATTCATTACCACCTCCATGGCCAAAGGTTGCAGAGTTTTTCAAGCACTATTTCACCTGCGAGGGACGTTACCAGGTAGTGTACCAGCATGAATTTGTGTTGTTGAATCATTTAAGACATGGTCGTTTATTAAATATGCCATACTATCTGCTTGGGTGTCTAAAGAACATGTCACATTATTACATGCATGCAAAGTACCCACTCCTATCCCTCACTCACCATTGCCTAGTTCAACTTCTAATTCAGAGGGGATTTGCCCTGCAAAATCCTCCTCTTCTTAACAACCCACCCCAGGAAGCCGCTGAAGTTTCTGAACCAGCAGCTGAAGACCCGTAGGAAGTTGCTGAAACTCCTCAACCAACAACCGAAAATCCTCAAGAAACTACTAAAACCTCTCGAACAACAGCTGAAACTCCCCAATTAGACACTGAAAATCCTCAGCAGACCCCTGGAATCTCACAGGAAATTGAAAATCCTTCTATTCAACAGCCAGGGAGCAACTCTGATTCCTCAGAAAATCCACCACCCGCAATAGTAAATCCACTTGACCCCTCCCCCGTATCTAGTCCATCCCTTAACTTACCTGAATCATCCATTCCCACGGTCCATATCCCCAGTGATGATTCAGATGAAAATATCCTCATTGCCAATCTAAAAAGGAAAAGATAAGAAAAGGCTGCACCCCCACTAAAAAGACAAACAAGAGCCTCAATTAAAGAAGTTGCTACTACTGATGACCCTCCTACCCAAAGGAAAAATTTTCGTAAGAGGAAAACCACTGTACTTCCCACCTTCCTGCCTCGAAAACGAACGAGGACATCTTCTGAAGTAGCAACTGAGACCATCACCCCAAATCCCCCACCCATTATCCTGAAGCCTCATACCTCACCACATCCCCAAGGCCCTGAATCCTTCCCTTCCTAACCCTTGGGTACCGAAATGCAATTTGCTCAGGAGTTTGTGACATCGATCCTTTGAAAAGATGCAGCTACCCAACAAGAACCAGCTGCTGATCTATCAAAAGTAGACACTTAAGACGATGTATAGCATGTAGCTGCTCCACAAGAACCAGCTACAGACCTAACAAGTGTTACACAAGAACCACCTGTTGAGGAACAAGAGATAGACAACCTAGATGTAACTGCTCCACAAGAACCAGCTACCGACTTAACAAGTGTTACACAAGAACCACCTATCAAGGAACAAAAAGAAGATGACCTAGAGGTAGTTGTTACACAAGAACCAGCTACTAGTCCAGCAGGTGTTACACAAGAACCACCTGTTGAGGATGAAAATGATGAAGCTACCACTGAACAACGATCCTCCCATCCATTGGAACCTGCAACTGCTACAGAGACTGCAACTGCTACAAAAGGTCCTGTTACTTTAGCCTCCCTTCAAGAAGAAAATGAGTTTTTGAAATCTGAGATTGAGGTTTATAAGCACAAGTTAATCATCGCAAGGGAAGCCCATGAAAGAGAACGCAATCTGTATATTTTAGCTCAGGTAGCATCTGCAGCTGAGAGAAGTGCGGAAAAGGATAGATATAATGAATATATGTGTGGCCAATGTGGTGATCTCTATTCTTGAGTTGGTTATAAAATAATCGAAGTCCCACTGCCTGGACCCACCCATGCATCTACTCTTGTCATAGTTAAAAAGGAGCGCCCTGCTGTTACACAAGAACCAGCAAGGCTGTAGGTTTTAACCCTATACAGAAATTACCTGCATACGAATTCTAAAACAAATAAAATAAACAATGCGAGAGCATAACACATAAAACACATATGC
>APFE030277915.1:0-24557 GCA_000404065.3 Pinus taeda
ATTTTCAAACCAAGCTTAAGCAAAAATTTAAGAAAATCTACACACCTTTTTTCACTTTGTAGGAGCTCGATATTGCCTCTGATGTATCTCTGTACTTTCCAATCATCTAGTTCTGAATTTGTGACATGTAGTAGCGCTCTATGTCCTCTTTCCAATGCCACAAGTCTGACCCAAATTGGATTCTCCAAGCAAGCGTTATGTGAAATCTCCCACAGTGACTTGATTATAGACTAGTTCAGTAGATCGAACTTGTACGACGTGCAACGAGTCACTGTTTCAACCTTTGGATCTGAAGCATGCATACAAGAAACTAAAGTCCGTCCTCTTTCTGTAACTTCTTATGAAATTTCAATCCCATGCTCAGAGAGAAATTTATGACGATTTTCCCCAGGTCACCTGTTTTGAATGTAATTCAGGAGTCTGCAAAAAGACCAACTTCCTCAGATCATATCTCCGCAAATATGCGAAAAAGGCTGAATTTGGACCCAAGGTTCAGCACGATTTCATCTCAAATGGGTTTTTCTGCGAGTCGAAACGTCAAAGGAGCAGTTATAGCGAAATTCCATGATGACCTGTTTGGAGCAGCGAAAACCCTAGAATCCAAAGCTCTGATACCAAATGTATGAAACACTGAAGAAAAATAGAAAAGATAGATCAACGCCTAGAATTCAGCCTCTTCGAGGGCCAACCTCCGTTTACATACATAAAATAACAATTCTGATGATACAAAGACAACTCCTTCCTATATTAGAGCTAAGAGTCCAATATAACCAGCCGACTACAAAATAATAAAAGCCACAAAAAAAACAAAAGAAGATTCTATGGGCCACAGTAATAACAATATGGGGGCAATAGGGGCACAAAAATATTAATAAGGGGTACAACTACCATAGTAATGGGGTAATCACTACTATTATAGGGACCCAATAGGTTCCACCCAACTTTAATAGATACACTGAAGCTGATGAAACACTCATAAAGATACGAAGACATCAGCTACCTCCAGATGATTGGTGGCAAGCAATGTTGGAAGTTCTACCCAGGTAATTTAATTTCTTTTCCCTTCTAATCAGCTACAGATTTTTGGTCAGCCACAGGTCAACAAACTTAGATATAGAAGCCACCTGTCAAGCAGTAAAAACAACACAATGAAAGGGTCAAATTATGACTATAGCTCATTAATAAAAGACCAAGCATGGACAGCAAGACAACAAAAGCAGGACCCGCAGATTAAAGACGCAGCTCTTGCCGACTCATTTAGTCTAGAAAGTCAAATGTCTCTGACAAATTGGACAGCTATGCACACCAACAATTACTGAAGCATTTATTTCCCTCATTTACTTATTTTGAAAAGTTGGTAGAGAAAGTTATTGCATGAAGACTTATCTGCAAGATATTTTTTATTTCATTTTTGTATAAATACCTCCCCATATAACGTATTATAGGTTGGTGATTTTCTTTCTGGACTGCGCTGTAAACTATCAGATTGTTTTAATACAAATTACGGTTGAAGTTCACTGTCTCTGAACCGTCTGAAGGTGGATTGAATGTTTTGGGACTTGCTACAGGATTCCTGTGTCATTCTATGGAACAATAAGCTATTCTAAACTGTGTTTGTGTTTTCTGTGTATCCAAATTCATATATGTTTCATAATCTTGCTAGCAGAGAAGAAGAATAGCACAAGATTTGTTTTAATGCACCCTATGTTCAATCTCTGCTATTAATTACGTTTTCTTCAGGATTAGTCATAAATATGAATTCTTAACTGCTCATGTTTGCACTAATTCCTTCATTTTGAATACTGTTTAGGAATTCTCAATTGCTCCTGAATAATATTCATACACTTTCCCTCTGCCAGCATAATGAAAGATTCTTAACTGCCTTTCATTCCTTGACTTCATTCCATCATTTCCAGATTTGAAGATTGTTCCTAGGTTGCATATCCTACTCTGTAGCATTACCATTTCCCCAAGAAACCCTTTCAACAGTACACTTTCATTGACTCCATTGCCCAATGGAACAAACTGTTTTACACTTGCACCTCAGCGCTGATTGAAATCACCATCCAACAAACTTGAATCAAAACCCTGTTCATCATAACTAGCCTAAAATACTCCAAAACAAAGCTAAATTACAAAGAGAGAGCCCTCTCTGGTTGCAGGTAGGCTAGAACCTGCAGCTGAAAGATTGGTTAGTGGTTACCTCGGTCGTATTCCCTTTAAGAGGCAGGGAACAACCTGAGTGATAACATCATTGGTGACTCAACTGGGGAGAATCAGTTTCCTTGTTTCAACGTATTCAAAGGAAATCTCAAAGCCTCCTATGTTCCAAAAGAATTTCCTATAAGATATTTTCTAAAGCTGTGATCCCTAAACGTTCCCAGAAAAACACCAAAAACAAATTTAGAATCTGGCTCCAAAGAAGAAAACTCATTATACCAGGTCAAACCCTGACCCAGATCCTCCAGCTATTTTTGAAAACCCCAACTTAATCCCTAAGACACTTAGGAAACAAGAAGAACAAGAAAAACCTGCGGATTCAAACCTTCAAACCATTCAGCAGAACTATATCCCAACTCCTGCTAAAGCTTCATTCCATCCTCACATTATTGTCGTTTCCCCTAGTTCTTCATCCACTTCTCAAAGCACCTTTGCCACTCCTTCATCTGCTCCACATACTTCCACCGTTGGCCCTGTTGTTCCAGCTGTTCCACTCCTTCTTGTTGTCCCATTTATCCCTATAAATATGGCCAACATATATGCTCCCTTGTAGTTACCTACAAATCCTGGGGCTATGCCTCAAGATTATCAAAGTAAGATCACCTATTTTGATGGTGCTAGTTCCTATACAGCTCAAGAACACACTAAGAAAATGCAAGACTATTTTGAAAATTATGAAATTGATGATGATGATGTGAGAATGAAGATCTTTGTTCAAAGTCTAACTGGTGATGTAAGGACTTGGTTTAGGACACTTGCTGCAAATTCTATAGCCAATCCCGAGGCCTTATATCAAGCCTTTTTAAACAGATGGGAAAAGAAGAAAGACCCTCTACACATTTTAACATAATATGACAACTTGAAAAGAGGTCCACAAGAAACCGTTCAAGACTATTGTGCAAGGTTCAATAATGTTTATAGTGCCATTCCTTAGAACCTTAGACCTCCTCCTGACTTGGCTTTGATCAAATTACCTGATGGATTTGATCCTGACATGACATATCAGTTGAGGGAAAGAGCCCCTCCAAGATTAGCAGAAATGCAGAATATAGCTATTAGTGTGGAGGCAAACCTGATTGCTAAACGAAATCAGGCTAGAACTGAAAGAAGAACAACATTCAAGAAGAACCTTCTGCATTTGAGCAAAAACTTGATGCAATCATCAAAGGGATGGATAGATTGGGAGATAGGGTAGATACTATTGAGAGAAAATGATCTTGGGAAGGTAAAACAAGTAACACAGCCAGGAATCCAAATTTTAGAAAAAATCAAAACCCAAATGCTGGAAGAGCTGGTCCTGATCCGAATATCAGATCTCCATTTCAAGAGAATTATGCATAGGCCTCAACCTCTAGTGAACCGACAGAGGACCCTCACATTAACTTAATGGGTTTAGATAGCGAACAACAAATTTTCTAACACAAGATGACCAAGAAGCCCATAACATCAATCAATTCCAAACCAAGTCTGGAGAGTCATTTGATTTTAGGGAAGGCTATGATGCAGCAATCTATGAGGTTCATAAACAGTACAAATTGAGAAGCAGAACCATAGATGTGCCTCAACCTACTAAGCTGAAGGATACCAGGAAACCGAAGAAAACAACAGAAAAAGTTGTCCGGACAGAACCCTCTGATAAAATAGACCCAGACCCAAAGGAAGTCACTGTGCAAGATGTATCAGACTTACAGCCTTCAAGCAATCAGTCATACACATCCCATTATTCAAAGGAAAATTTGAATCACCCTCTTGAAAATAGTTTCAAATCAGATGTACCTCATAACAGCACTCATAATCAAGAGAAGATCACTGAAAATTCAGCTGTAAATGAAAAATCTGTTGTCCATAATGTAAAAATTCACATAGAAAAACCTTTTAACTTAGAAACAGAAATTGGCAAGTTGAAAATAGCTATTCCTCTCTCTGAATTGGCCAAACATGAGGTGTACAGACAACAAATCAATAGGTCTCTACAAATACCAGAGAATAAGGATGCATTCAATGTTCTTGATGATCAACCAGAACTATTTTTTGGTCCTGAAGTCAATGGCAAGATAGTGGATGGTGGAGTTCCTCCATTTTATGTGAGCTTAAACATTCATGACAAAGTGTTACATAATGCAATGTTTGACTCAGGAGCCTCCCATAATCTAATTCCTAATTTTGTGATGGAAAGACTGGATCTAGACATCACAAGACACTACAAAGACTTGTTCTCCTTTGATTCCAGCCAGGTCAGGTGTCTAGGCCTAATCAAAGACCTTTGTGTATCATTAATCCAATATCCAGCTAAGACAATCTTGATGGATGTGGTGGTAGCTGATATCCCACCTAAGTATGGTATGCTTTTGTCCAGATCTTGAGGTGCAAAACTCCAAGGATCTTTGCAACTGGACATGCCTTATGCCACTATTTCAATCTTTGGATAGCCAAAGAGATTGTATTGGGAAACTTTGATGAAATATATGGTTAGTAGTCAAGAAAACCCCCAAAACCTCCCCATTTATTCTATGCATTCTGACATGGATTCATTCATTTTATACAATCCTGACATGTGCCCCAAAACTGATGTCAAACTCCTAATGACAGCACAAACAGAAAGCATAAATGAAAAATCTAGTGCCCTAGATCAAAAAAGTCTTGATGTGATTGACACAACAAAGAAAAATGACATATCATATGAGTTACAAAAGCCAAACCTGCCCACTGAACAAGCTTCCAAAACTATTAAGGATAGTCATAACCAAGAAATCTTATGGTACTTAGAGTTTGATGGGTCAGTGAACAAAGTAGGAGCAGGGGCATGGATTTGGATACACAACATACAAAATGACCATGCTGAGGGTCATGCATATAGGCTAAAATTCAAGTGCACAAACAATATGGCCGAATATGAAGCCTTTCTATTGGGTCTCAAACTGATTAGAAGTCTAGGGGCGACTAAGGTTTCCATTCTAGGGGATTCAAATTTGATTATACAACAGATGAAGGGAAATTTTGTTACAAATGATCTCAGGCTGTGGTCTTATAGAGGAGCAACAACTGAGTTACTTAATAACTTCTTAGAATTTCATCTCACTAAAATTCCAAGAAACCATAGTTTACATGCACATAGTTTGGCAACTTTTGCCAGCACTTGCAAGCTTCCATTTGAGCCCAACCACCGCTTCACTGCTGAAATCAAACAAAGGCCTGATGTCCCTGCTAATGTTAAAAACTGGCAGGTGTTTGAAAATTATACACAAATAAATAGTTTCCTGACTTTGAAAGAAGAATTCTCAAGTATAAACATTGACACAAGCATCACTGAGGATCAACAACAAACATACCAAAGTGAGCAGAGCATATCAGGTGAAACATCAAATATGATTTTGCATCCAACAACCTTTGACTATAAAAAATTACAAGAGCTGAAACAAACAGATTTTGATGAAATGATTGAGGAAGAATCAGAAGTAATCGAACTAAAGGACAATTTTATGCACACAGGCTTAACTCCCTTAGAAGATATTTTTTACTCAAATGACATTCCTAGAAAGCCAAAGATGCAACCTTTCAATGCAGAAATTGAGGACTGTAATATCGGGACCACAGAAAATCCTAAAATGATAAAAATCTCCAAAGCATTGCCTGCTCATCAGAAGTTAAAATACATTGAATTGTTTAAAGAGTTCCAAGATGTCTTCGCCTGGAGTTATGAGGACCTCAAGTCCTATGATACTTCAGTCATCCAACATACCATACCCTTGAAAGAAAATCAGAAACCTTTTAAACAAAAGCTTAGAAGGGTGAATCCTATCCTCCTTCCCCTGATTGAAAAAGAAGTTAAACGAATGTATGAAGTCGGAATCATTGCACCTATTAGGTTCTCAGAATGGATTTCAAATCTAGTGCCTACTAGGAAGAAAACCTGAGAGATAAGGCTTTGTGTTGACCTGAGAAATTTGAATAAAGTCTCTCTCAAAGATCACTACCCTTTACCAAAAATGGATCACATCCTACAAAGGGTAGTGGGAGCTTCTAGGATCTCATTTCTAGATGGATTCTCAGGATTCAATCAGATTTTAGTCCACCCAGATGATCAGGACAAAACTGCCTTTACAACACCTTGGGGAACATTTAAGTATGTCAAAATGCCTTTTGGACTCAAAAAATGCAGGGGCCACATTTCAAAGAGCGATGTATATAGCCTTTGCTAAAGAGATCCTTCATTTCTTAGTCATATATCTTGATGATCTCACTGCTTTCTCAAAATCAGACCAAGAACATTTAAAACATCTCAAACAAGTGTTCCTAATTTGCAGAAAATATGGCATATCATTGAACCTAAAGAAATCACCTTTTGGCCTGGAAGAAGGCAAACTCCTAGGTCACATAATTTCAAAAGATGGTATAAGAATTGACCTGGATAGAATTCGAGCTATCCTCCAAGTGCCTCACCCAAGAAACATCAAAGAACTAGAAGCTTTCTTAGGCAAGATCAATTTCCTAAGAAGATTCATTCCTAATTTGGCTGAGCTAATAAGACTGTTGAATAATATGTTGAAGAAAGATTCTAAAGTCAAATGGACAATGGAAGCCAAGCAAGCCTTTGAGGACATCAAAACAACCCTAACAAAAACACCAGTCCTCACAAGCCCCAAGTTTGATAGAGATTTCATCATCTTTTCCTTTGCATCGGAGCATACAGTTGCTGTTGTCCTATTGCAAAAGGATGACCAAGGATGTGAGAAGCCCATTGCATTTTTCAGCAGAGCACTTAGAGATGCCCCTTTGAAGTATCAAATCATGGAAAAACAAGCTTATGCCCTTGTAAAATCCATCAAGGATTTCAGAGTTTATATCCTGTACTCTCATATAATTGCCTATGTTCCAAATGCAGTGGTTAAAGATATTCTTACTCAAGAAGGAATTGAAGGCAAAAGGGGCAAATGGATAGCCAACATTCTAGAGTATGACATTGAAATCAAGCCAACAAAACTCATAAAAGGACAAGGGCTAGCTAAATTAATGACTGAAACCAACTTTCAATCCCTTGACATCAATGAACTGGATAATGAACAAGAGATGGCGACTCCACAGATCAATCAAGCCTTTTTACAATCACCTTGGTATGATGACATATGTTTTGTATTGTTAAACCTGCAAGCTCCTCCAGGGTTATCCATGACTAAAAGAGATTCTTAAAAATGAAAGCTTCAAAGTTTTGTATCATAGATAATGTGTTGTTTTGGAAAAATCATGAAGGTATTTTTCTTAATTACCTAACATTGGATGAAACTAACAAAGTCCTCAAGGAATTTAATGCAGGAGATTGTGGTGGACACTTGTATTGGAAATCAACAGCTGATAAAATCCTAATGGCTAGATTTTATTGGCCTTCCCTGTTTGCTGATGTAAAAAAAATTGTAATATCTTGCCATAAATGCCAAATCTTTGAAGGCAAGAAAAAGTTGTTGCCCTTGCCCCTCAAACCCGTTTCAACTGAAAGGCCATTTCAACAATGGGGTTTAGACTTCATTGGGGAGATTCACCCTTTATCTTCTGGCCAGCATAAATGGATTTTGACAGCCACAAATTACTTTACCAAGTGGATAGAGGCCATCCATTGTAGGCAAGCCAATGACTCAATCATCATCCAATTCCTAGAGACCAATATCCTATCTAGATTTGGTTTTCCAGAAAAGATCATCACAGACAATGCAACTGCCTTTAAATCCAAAAGAATGGTCAACTTCTGTCATAAGTACCACATTACCTTGGGCCACTCCACAGCCTACTACCCTCAAGGTAATGGTCTTGCTGAATCCTCCAATAAAAGCCTCATCAACATCATCAAAAAGGTCCTAGAAGAAAATAAAAAGAATTGGCACAAAAAACTTGTAAATGCACTATGGGCAGAGAGATTGACCACAAAAAGATCCATTGGAACAAGTCCATATGAATTGGTGTATGGTCTAGAGGCTGTTTTCCCCTCCTCTTTAGGAATCCCTGTGATCAAGTTGCTGCAAGAAATACAAGCAGAGCCTAATGATATTCAAGAAGGATCAATCAAACTATTCACTTGCAGCAGACAAGAGAAGAAGTATATCACAGAACTCAGGTAATACAAGATAAACTCAAGAAGATCTTTGATAAAAGAACAAAATCTGAAGATTTCTTCATAGGAAACAAAGCGCTGAAATGGGACTCCAGGAGGGAAGATAAAGGCAAACATGGGAAATTTGATTTTATTTGGAAGGGACCATTTGTTATTCAGGTTGTACAAGGTAACAACACCTATTTTTTGAGGAGTTTGGATGGCACAGATATTGAAGAGGGCCAAATCAATGGGCGAATGCTCAAGCACTATTTTGATTCCCTTTGATCAACATAACACAGCTGTATATTGTACATAAACATGTGTATTTCCAACAGTTTTCATTTACAACAATTAATTAAGGAACAAGATGCAGTAGATTTTGAGGAAAAGGTCAAGGAATTACACCAAGTTTGGTGTATATTTTGAATTTATCACAAGAAATAAAAAGGAAAACTTGGGAAGTACAAACATGATAATTGACACTCAGAGAAACCAACAAAAACAGAGCTGTAATTTTGCACAGATCAGCTCATAAGGACTGCAAACAAGCTACAAAGGTTCATATCATTGGTTTCCAGGAAAAGTTTTGAATTGCAGCAGCCAATCAAGAATATGGTCATTTGACCTGTTGTTCTTGGCTCACCAGGAAAAGCCATCCCCAAGTGGAGCCACTATTAGGTTCCTATACCAATAGGTTTCATGTTTCATGATTGACTATGAAAGTGCCAAATATGTTCATCCTTGCATGTTGCAAAGGTTCCATATTTAGTATGCATACAAAGGAAATAAAAAAATGTAAAGAGGGTATGCCTTAAAAGAATAATCAAAAGGCAGGAAAATGAATTGGTCAGAAAAAGAGTAAAAATGAACCCCAAATCAAAAGACCAAGAAAGTGGCCAATCAAAATGCCACTGCTATCTTATTTGCAATTTCACCATGTGGAGATACTGCTGCTTATCACACTTGATGGATGGCCCAACAGTTCAATCCAGACCATTCCATATTTAAATTTGCTGTTGTAGAATAGAGTGCATATCTGTCCAAACAGTTCAAGCTTGGCAGATGAGTAGATAGGTAGAGAAATTAAGGAGCCCAACTACTTAATCTGGGCCCTTGGAAGAGATAAGGGTACATTTAGATAGGAGGATAGTCAAAAGAAAAGAGGACAATCAGGGTTTGCTAGCCCAAATGCACCCAATCAAAAGGAAGAAAAAATGTTAGGTGTATTAGGCTGGGTAGGCAGTTTGAGGTTGCAGAAGCAAGGATATAATCACTTGTTGTCTTGTTAAGAAAGACTCATCTCATCAATGACACATGTACCAAGGCAGTTGTTTGGTTGCATAAACAATGGAAGCATGACTAATTCCCCTTTCATTCCCCCATAAATCTCTCACTAACATCCCCTCAAGGACCGTGGGATCTGTCCAATAGTCCCGTTTCACTTCATTCTAGGAGAAGTGCTAAGTCAAACTCTGAGTTTACTCAAGGAAATGAAGCCACATTTCTTGTGTAAAAATTATCATTCCATACTCCTTTCATTTTCTTATGTCTAAGTTTTCATTTTACAAACTTAGCATTCATCCATTCAGTTTCAATTCATAAACTCATATTAACCTCTAACTCTATTATTTAGCTCCCTTAATCATTCACCCATCCCTATTACACAAAAAACTATATAAAAACCACAAAAAATATTAAATATCCCTACCCCATAGCATTATAGCTATATCACCTAAGCTGGGGAAATACTAAGTCCATTTGGGACTTGTATTAGCCTTTCTGCATCTAAATACTTAGGGTTGATTTAACATTCAGTTAAATTAATAACCATGCTGACCCCCCTATGCACAAACCATACTACAGTAGCCCCGCGCATACATTTTATTTTTGGGTTTCATTGGATATTTGATCAAATGAATAACCATAACCACCGGTTCTTAACGCATATAACCCATATAACCAAAGTTATTACCCCCCGCCTTATTAAAAAACAATAAAATATTCCGCGGGCCCCCGTCATTCAAAACCCCGCAGATTTAAACGTCCCGTCTACCGTCTGATCCAAACTAGCTAATCCAACGGTGGGCGGCCATATCGAAGCCCCTTATCCGCCGAAGATTAGCGTCTCGGGATGGGCGGTATTGCTGTCGTACACCCGCCACGGGTCGATCTCCCAGCGTGATCGGAGCCCCCCTCTGCAATACCGCAGTGGGCCAAAAGCGGTGCGGGGAAAACTGGAAACCGCCCGCCACCTGCCCCCTGACGTCAGCTCCCACGTCACCGATGACGTTGCGTCCACGTTGGCCCCCCACTCTGCTGCAGTATTGCCACATCACCCGCTGACATCAGCGCCCCGTCACCATCCTCGTCAGCTGCCATGTCACCATCCCGTACCCGCTGCGTGCCAAAATATGTCATGCTGACGTCATCAATCAAACGCGCCAAAAAGTGCCAAAATGTCCAAATTTTGTTAAAAAGCGTGAAAATGACCGTTTTATTTCAATTCTATTGGTTCACTGCTGGAGCGCTCTGTATGTCGTTTACGACGAAATTGTTGCCACCATTCTAGATTACTCAACCAAACGAGTTTCTCTTGCAATATCGACCCCTCAGCTCAGCACTGCACCAGTCAAATTGCCCTCTGCGCCATTGAAACAGGTATTTACCCGTCCATTCACCTACAAACCCTATTTTTTCGGTCTTTCTCCTTTAAAGTGGTTTGGGCATCTGCAAATTAAGACCAAAAGAACTCCAACACTTAAAAGTTCACTTGTAAATTCGCTTGTTGGCCCCCTTGTTCAAAAGCAACTTGGCAAACCTGCCCTCCTCTGCAAAATTTCGCCATTAAAATGAACTTTGAGCCCATTTTTGCCGGCATATTCTGCAAACTGCCCATGCATTGAGTTTAATTGTCAAAATTCTCCACGAAATGTTCGCCCGTTGGGCTAAAATTCAATCTCATTTCCTTTGCAATTTACTCACAGAGCCTGTAAAATCCAGCAAACTCATTAAAACACCCTGTCTAAACTTTGCAAAATTTGCCTTTATACCATAAAATTTGCATAGTGAGGCCAATTTTTATATCAAATCTCACTCTTCAGCTCCTTGAAAAAGCCTCAGATGCAGTTTTCAGTCTTCAGTAGTTTCATTAATCCAAATTCCAGATTACAAACACAAAGAAGTTAAAGATGGCCATTCGAGCAGCACTGAATATCACTCCTCTCAATGCACCTCACAAGGAACTTGAAGCATTGCCTTTAGCTGATAAGGACCACTTAATTCAAGACTTGATTGGGGACAAAAATCACTTGCAGACCTTCTGCCAGCTGAGAAACAGTTTCTTGAACAAGTGTGGTATGTATGGAATATGGGAATCAAACTTGCCCATTTACTTCCTCCCTTCTGTCAACATTTTACCTGAAATAATCCACCTCTGTGTTGAAAACTATGAGCCAAATCAAAGAGCAATCAAGTCTCCATCTGGGAGCATCCTCTTCCATATAACTCCTAATTCAATCAATCAAATGCTAAACTTCAAGCAAACTCAGCGTCTGGTCCCTCTCTCCATGAAATTCCTACTTGATGAAGGTCCTAAACTCTCCAACTCAGAAATAGCCCGAATTGCCAAAGTATTCATGAGAGCAGATCGTCAGCCTACAGAACCACCTCGTTTTTTCTATGTAAATTTCAATGAAGTAGGCAAGTTGTTAGTTGATATGATCTCTTATGTGCTGGGTTTCAAAACAAGTGAGCACATTGATGAAACTACACTAGTCATGCTATTTGCATATAGCCCAGGACAGCCCCCTGCTGTCAAGTACAATTATGCCAAGTTCATCTCCAATAAGATACATGAACAACTAATGAAACTGGATAGGGAGGGAGTCTTCAAATAATCTTCTTACATCTACCATTTATTCATGTATTATTAGCTAGACTGCTTCCAATGCCCCATCAAAAGATTGGACCCTAAAGGAGAAAGGAGGTCTGTAATTTTCTAGACCTCAGTCTTTCATGAAGTCCACAATCCCCCCTACTCTTATTGTGAGTTCATTGACCTGTTTGTCTATCCATTTTCTTGTCTCCTAAAGAGAGCTCCTCCTGCTAGGCTATCCTATGACATGCAAAAAATATTGCAGCTTTCAAAGAACTACAAAATAGGTGACTGGTACTTCTACCAGAATCACACTGTCATTAGGATCTATGGCTGTGAGCTCTGTCCCTACAAGCTGCCAAAATATGTGCCAATGAGACTATTTTCCTTGGAATATTACAGGCAACTCATTAACTCAGATTTAACTCATTTTCATAGTGCCAAGAAAAAGGCCCACCTGAAATTCAAAGGCCAACTAGGCCCCTTTATCATGAATAAGAAAGAAGGTTGGCAAGATGCTGATCAAATATTGAGGGAGAAACTCAAGTTAAAGAGGAGTTTTTGGTGGGCCGCTTAGGACCCAGATGGCTTTATCAATGCCAGAAGAATAAAATATAGGTTGTCAGCCTATGAGCATTGTAAAATCCTACAACTTGAACAATTTTCTAATCAAGATGAGTGGGTGCAAGGTACACTAGTTGAAGAATTCACTCAAGAATAAATAATGGAGCAAAATGTGAAAGATTTGGAAAAAACTCTTGACTTGGATTCTTGTGAGCAGGTGACATTAAAACTGCCACAACAAGTCGGAGAAGGCACATCTACTACTATAGCTTCACAAGCTGCCCCAGGAAGATCTACACCAGCAACAAGTACAACAACAGACAAGGAGGTGATGGATGTAGAGTGGGAAACAGGGACATAACAGCCTACCACCTCAAAGGAGCAGAGTGAAGGGAAAGCCCCTCCACAGCAGGTTGAGGGATCACAGATTCGAGCTTTACAGACTCCTCTTAATGAGGAAAGAGGTAAGAAGCGGGATAGGGAAGAGACCACACCTCCAAGTGGGTCAACACAACAACCAGAGGCCAAAAGACAAAGAGTTGACCCTCAGATGAGGAAGAAATTAGTGAAGAAATCATAGAGAATCCGAGGAAGGAGAGAGAAGCAAGCCAACAAACAGCTACCAGCTCATTCCAGCAAGAGCAAGAGAGGCAGCATGGTATGGAGGTGTCTTCCTCTAGGCAGCAAAGCAAACAACCATTTGGCATTAAAGGAACCTTCATGGAAATCAAGGCCAAGAATGAGCTATTATGAATACATCTGTATGATCAATTCTTGAAAGCAACACCCTCCAAACAACAAAGATTGATGGCAGCTTATGACATCAAGGAGGAGAAAATGATCTTAAGCCATTTCAATCCTAAAGTTCCATAGCCCCAAACAGCTGCAGATTACATAAAGACAAACCTAGAGGTCCTCGACAAAGACATACACCCGATGGACCAAATAGAGCTTCACAAGCAAACAAGTGAAATGGTTTATGCCACTCTAGCAAACAAGGCTATGTTGGACCATCAACTGAAGGGATCATTAAAAAATACAAAAACTCAGTTGGATTTAGAGAGAATGTCTTCCTCAGCCAAAGAGAACCAAATAAAGACATTGGAGGAAATTATTGTGGATCTAGGGCATGATCCTAAGGATGCCAAGGGCATCAAGGCCCTTATGAAGAAGAAAGAAGATGATATTGCTGCACTGAAAAAACAAGTGAAGTTGCCTGCAACTATCCACTCTCAAACTGCAGAACTTGTACAAGAGAAAGAAGCTGATGATACTATGGATCTGCTCATGAGGATGAATCAAAGAATAATACAGATGGAGGAAGAGTTGGAGAGAGCATTGCAAGGCAAGCAGGGAGAGTCAACCTCCCAGCTACCTCAAATAGCTCCAACTGTTGTCATTGTTCCTCCCACACAAGCAGTAGAAATCCCGCGTATTATCCCAGCACCCACAACAACTACATCAACTACAGGTGCTACAGCAACAGCAGCAGCAACAACAACAGAACCAAAATCTAGCATGAGTATGGAAGAAATGATGAAAGCAGTCAAAGAGCTAGAAGTTCAGGTGACAGAGGTGAAAGAGGCCAAATAAAATTTGGCCAAGCTGGAGGCAAGCTATGACAAGTCCAAGATGACAATGGCTGAGAAACAAAGAGAAATAAAAGCCTTGGACAACAAAATAAAGGCCTTAGAGAAAGAGCTTACCTTAGACAAGACTTTAGCTAAAATCAAAAATATTTTGTGGGCCAAAATTGGCCAAGCAATCACTGACCAATGGCGATCAATTCAAGCCATACATGAACAAATCAAATTGATAGGCCTAGCTCAATTTGAGACTCAGAGGGCTAGGGTAGCATTGGGGAATATGCCTGAGCAGGCCAATAAAATGATTCATTTCCTGAACACTCATACCGAAGAGGAATTGGTAGCATTAGACATCAGTAGCAGGACAGATACTATTCTGACAGCAAAAAAGGTGCTGACCATGAGCAATTTTGCGCAGACTCTAGAAAGAAAATACCAGGAAATGCAAGCAGAAATAAATGACTTCAAGATAAAGATGAAAACATTACAGAGTAGAGGATTACCCAGCCTATTGACTGGCGCTGGAAAACTACTGTCCTGTGAACAATATACTACCAGAATCAATAACTATGTTTCCAATCAGATTATATCATCCTCAAGTACCTCAGAAGAAACAGGGCCTCCCTCTGGACAAAGTCTCTATGACAAATTAGAAAACCTGTTTTACATTGAACATGAGATAATTCATCTTTTTGAGGTTCCACCCAACTTTTATAGATACACTGAAGCTGATGAAACACTCATAAAGATACGAAGACATCAGCTACCTCTAGATGATTGGTGGCAAGCAATGTTGGAAGTTCTACCCAAGTAGTTTGATTTCTGTTCCCTTTTGATCAGCTACAGATTTTTGGTCAGCCACAAGTCAGCAAACTTAGATACAGAATCCACCTATCAAGCAATAAAAACAACACAAGGAAAGGGTCAAATTATGACTACAGCTCATTAATAAAATACCAAGCATGGACAACAAGACAGCAAAAGCAAGACCCAGAGATTAAAGACACAGCTCTTGCCGACTCATTCAGTCCAGAAAGTCAAATGTCTCTGACAAATTGGTCAACTATGCACACCAACAATTACTGTAGCATTTATTTCCCTCATTTACGTATTTTGAAAAGTTGGTAGAGAAATTTATTGCATGAAGAGTTATCTGCAAGATATTTTATATTTCATTTTTGTATAAATACCTCCCCATATAACGTATTAGAGGTTGGTGATTTTCTTTCTGGACTGCACTGTAAACTATCAGACTGTTTTAATACAAATTACGGTTGAAGTTCGCTGTCTCTGAACCGTCTGAAGGTGGATTGAATGTTCTGGGACCTGCTACAGTATTCCTGTGTCATTCTATGGAACAATAAGTTATTCTAAACTGTGTTTGTGTTTTCTGTGTATGCAAATTCATATATGTTTCATAATCTTGGTAACAGAGAAGAAGAATAGAACAAGATTTGTTTTAATGCACCCTGTGTTCAATCTCTGCTATTAATCATGTTTTCTTCAGGATTAGTCATAAATATGAATTCTTAACTGCTCATGTTTGCACTAATTCCTTCATTTTGAATACTGTTTAGGAATTCTCAATTGCTCCTGAATAATATTCATACACTTTCCCTCTGCCGGCATAATGAAATATTCTTAATTTCCTTTCATTCCTTGACTTCATTCCATCATTTCCAGATTTGAAGATTGTTCCTAGGTTGCCTATCCTGCTCTGTAGCATTACCATTTCCCCAAGAAACCCTTTCAGCAGTACACTTTCATTGACTCCATTGCCCAATGGAACAAACTGTTTTACACTTGCACCTCATCTCTGATTGAAATCACCATCCAACAAACTTCAATCAAAACCCTGCTCATCATAACTAGCCTAAAATACTCCAAAACAAAGCTAAATTACAAAGAGAGAGCCCTCTTTGGTTGCAGGTAGGCTAGAACCTATAGCTGAAAGATTGGCTAGTGGTTACCTCAGCTGTATTCCCTTCAGGAGGTAGGGAACAACCTAAGTGATAACAAGAGGTTTTCCCACCTTCATTACAAAGCTCTACCCAATGTAAGACAGATGGTAATATGGATGCCCGAATTCCAAGTAGAGAAAAAAGGTGTATGTCAAGGATGTGCCAAAGGAAAGCTCAAAAGGGGACCATTCCCTTCAAGTCAAAGCAAGACCTCCGATTTATTACAACTAGTTCACTCAGACATATTAGAGGCTGGCATCAAGAGGGAGACTACTGCACCATATACTCCTGAACAAAATGGTGTGGCGAAAAGGAGGAACCACACAATTATGGAAGTTGTCCGGGCCATGCTACATGATCAAAGACTTCTGAATTTTCTATGGGCTGAAGCTGCAAATGCTGTCGTATATGTAGAAAATCTATGCCCTCATCAAGCATTGGGTTCCAAGACTCCTGAAGAAAATTTCATCGGTAAGAAACCTGATGTTTCTCATTTTATAATTTTTGGAAGCCCTGTATATTTTCATGTGCTGAAAGAGAAAAGAAATAAATTGGGTGCATCTGGAAAGAAGGGAATTTTCGTGGGCTATGGTGAAAGTACCAAAGGCTATAGAATCTATGTATCCGGTCAAAGGGAAGTCATAATTAGTCATGATGTCACCTTTGATGAAGATATGGCTCTCAGTAAGGTGAACAATATTCCAACTTTGAGGAGCTCTCAAGAAGCTGACACCAGGGAACCGAAAGAAAAGGATGATGAATCGATGCCTGATGTAGAAGAACCCATGGATCCGATTGATCCTCCTCCACTTAATCCTTCCTCTTCTAGGAAGAGGCCTTCATGGCTTAGGGGGATGCTTGATGATGCTAAAGGACATGCTACACCCCGAGGAACCTTTCGTGAAAGTAAGAAACCTAATAGGTATCAGGGATATGTGACCATCATGAGCACGATCATACAAAATGAGCCTTCATCATTCTTAGGTGCCATCAAGCATCAAGTATGGAAGGATGCTATGACCGAAGAATATGAGTCTATCATGAAGAATGATGTCTGGGAAGTAGTTCCCAGACCCTAGGACAAGACAGTTGTTACTTCCAAATGGATTTACAAGATAAAGCATGCAGTAGATGGAAGTACGGAAAAGTATAAGGCTCGTTTTTTTGCTCGTGGTTTCTCCTAGAAGGAAGGTATAGACTATGATGAGATATTTGCACCTGTTGCCAGATATATGACCATCCGCTCAATCATAGCCCTTGCCGCTTCACAAGGATGGAACCTACATTAGATGGATGTCAAGGTTGCGTTCTTACACGGCTTGATCAAAGAAGAGGTCTACGTGGAGAAACCCGAAGGAATTGAAATTTATGATCGAAAATCTCATGTATGCAGGTTGAAGAAGGCTCTCTATGGGCTGAAGCAAGCACCCCGAGCATGGTATGAGAGGATCAACAACTACTTGATGAAGCTGGGATTCACCAGGAGTGAAGCCGATCCTAACCTCTACTTTAAGGTTGAAGATGATAAACCTCTCATACTGGTGTTGTATGTGGATGACCTCTTTCTAACAGGTGCAGGCCCTCTCATTCTAAAATGTAAGAGGGAGTTGGCTTCTAAATTTGAAATGAAGGACCTTGGACTGATGCACTATTTCCTAGGACTTGAAGTGTGGCAGAAGCCAGGAGAAAATTTCCTATCTCAAGGAAAATATGTGGTGAAGATATTGGAAAGATTCGGTATGGTGGACTGTAAGCCTGTAACTACCCCGATGGAGCTTGACTTCAAGAAGATAAACGGTAGTACAGCTGGACCTGTTTTAAAAAATGCTACCAAGTATCAACAACTCGTCGGAGCATTAATGTTCTTAGTGAACTCCCGTCCAGATATATGCTTTGCAGTCAAAACGTTGAGTCAATATATGGTTGAACCCCACAACATAAATTGGATTGGTGCCAAGAATCTGCTAAGATATCTTCGTGGCACTATCACTTATGGGTTAAGATACACTGCCGGAGATGTGAAACTATTTGGATACATAGATGCTGACTAGGCAGGCAATGTGGAGGACCGTAAGAGCACTTTTGGGTGTTGTTTGTCCTTGGGATCTACTTCGATATCCTGGATGAGCAGGAAGTAGAAGTCGGTGGCTTTGAGCACCATCGAAGCAGAGTATATTGCTACCAGCATGTCTTCTTGTGAGGCAGTTTGGTTGCGAAAGCTCTTCAATGAGCTGTTTGGATTTACATTGGATACCACCGTGATCCTTTGTGACAACCAGAGTGGGATTCATTTGTCAGAGAATCTCGTATTTCATGATCGCTCCAAGCATATCGATATCAGATACCATTATATTCGAGATATGGTGCAGCGGGGAGCTATAAGGCTCCAACATATCGGTACAGATGAACAATTCACCGACATTCTAACAAAACCCCTTGGGAAAGTAAAATTTCTAACTTTCCGAGAATAAATTGGAGTTTTTCAAAGACCCTCTGATGAGGGTCATGTATGATGCATTGAGCTCTGGGAGCTCTAGGGGGGTACAGGGTGCTTCTTGGAGTAGCATATGACCACAGGATGATTCACTATCCCCTGGTGGTATACATGTACACCCTGTGGCGACATTTTAGCAGGATTGGATTGATGTGTTCTCCATGGCAATTGTACCAGGATTGATGTGTTCTCCTGTGAGGCCTGGATTGATGTGTTCTCCATGGCGGCCTGGATTGATGTGTTCTCCATGGCGATTGTAGCAAGATTGATGTATTCTACTGTGAGGACAGGATTGATTAGTTCTCATGTCGAGGCATCCTACCCATGCAGTCTAGGACTCATGGGAAGTACCTCTCATTTGATCAATGAGCAGGGAAATGAAGTTAGGTACCATAGTTGTATCGATGGATGCATCGTTGTATCTACCGTCCTCCCTACGCTAGGATGACCTCCATTGATCTGGGATCAATGATACTGGTCTGAGACCAGTGGTAGGAGTTGTACCATACTATGACACTGACTTCGATTCGGTTGAGACTGGTCTGGGACCAGTGGTACATACTCTAAGACTGACTTCGTGTCAGTGCAGTACTGGTCTAGGACCAGCGAGAGTGGTACATACTATGACGCTGATTTTGGGTCGGTTGAGACTGGTCTGGGACTAGTGGTACACTCTCTGATACTGCGATATTGGTCTAAGACCAGTGGTAGGAGTGGTACTTACTATGAAGCTGACTTCAGGTCAGTTGAGACTAGTTTGGGACCAGTGGTACGCACTCTAAGACTGACTTTGAGTCAGTGGAGGATGATACTGGTCTAGGACCAGTGGAGTTCTACTCACTATGACACTGACTTCGGGTTGGTTGAGACTAGTCTAGGACCAGTGGTACATACTCTGAGAATGACTTTGAGTCAGTATGATACATCCTCGATCATTTCTTCTTCTTCATAATTCAGACAAAAGCAGATCAGAACAGAACAATGCAAGAGCAGAGAAAAATAGAGCAAAACAATACAAATCAGTACAGGGTAGAATAAGACAAAGTAGAACAGGAATAATAGAGCAGAGCAGGGTAGGGGACAGGCTATACAAGGCAATGCATTTGATGGATGAATAGTAATGATTGATAGACAAATTACATATGAAGTTCTCCCTAGTTGAGAGGGAGTGTTAAAATTGGCAACTAGGGCAAAACTTCATGTGGGTCATCTTATTCATGGATGATAATATTTTTATTAGATTCCTCTCGTCGAGAGGTGTTGGATTGATATAAATATCATCTGATTCCGATAAGTATTCATGGAGATATGAATTTATTTTGATTATGGAATTATTATCAAGCCGACCTACAACTCATGTAGGCTCAGAAGCCCAACAGTCGCATCTATTCAAACATCAACGTTGTGTATAAATATAAGAGGATTTTTTCTCATTTGGACTCACTCATATCATCACATCTCTCTCTCTCTACTACGCATAAAAGGGTCTCTCTCTCACACATGTGAAGCTGGAAGCTGTTGAACCTGAAGCTGCAACTGCAGATCCAAAGTTTGACCTGCGTGGACTAGAAGATCTCCTCTTTAGAACTACACTATAGGTCCATCTAGATCTCCTCTGAAATCCACAACTTTTGGTGGTGTAATTAAGTCAATCTGACGAACGGTTTGCAAGATATCGACTGCCCTAGTTTGAAGCCAGAAACTGCTGAAACTGAAGCTACAACTGCAGAAGTAAAGATTGACCTTCATGGACTAGATGTCTCCTCTTTAGAACTACGTTGTAGGTCCATCTGGATCTCCTTTGAAAGCTGCAACTTTTGGTGGTGGAATGAAGTCAATCCGACGAACGGTTTGTGAGATATCATCTACCCTAGTTTGATAATGAAGCCACTAATGCTAATGTTGTTGATCTAGGGTTTGCTACTGCTGATATGAATCAGATCTATTGTACTATTTCTCTCTGCTGAATTATTGAAGATAAAACAAGATTTGATCAAAGGGTTTCCCCACACATTGTGGGGTTTGTCCCTGGCTAGCTGCCACATATTGTGTCTCTTGTCTTGGCTTGTTTTATGTTGATCATTAATGTTCTATCTGCACTTTACTTTATGTACATGTGATTGCTAATCTGTGGAATATAATAAGAAAAAGAAGTAAATTGTTATAAGCATAGAACATACCATAACTTAACAGTAAACATATGTAAATATTGTATGAATCTACAAAAAAATCATAAATGAATTCAAATTATTATTTTTAAAGAATTAATATTTCACATAAATCGTGAAAAATATATATTCTAATTTATAACTACAATCTATAGAACACTTAAATATTAGTAATACATAATTATGGAAAATTTGCATTACATCAAGAGTAACGATAGGTAATGTTCATATGATAACATGTTATATAAATACGTTTGTCTATATTTGCAAAAGAAAATATTGTTAGATTTTAAAGTTTTTTTAATTATAATATTATGTGTATGATAAAAATTTAATATTAAAATTGTCCAATTTTAATGAAATTATTAAATTAAATTTATCAAGTTACTTGCATTTTTAAAATGAATATTTTGTGAATTATTCATGTTTTTTAAAAAAGTGTTTAACCATGTAACTTGCTTTTATTATAATATTTAAATTTTTGCGAATCATATTTTTATATATTATCTCTTTTACTTGCAAAAATTCATCAACCATCTAACTTAAATAACTCAACTAATTATTTAATGTATATAAATCAACTAATAACTAGCAGAACCACATTATTAAATGTTGTTCATATACAAAGATATGTGTATATGAAACCCTAAGATTAATAAACCATGTTATTAATACAAAACCATTAAATTAGAAAACACAAAGACTAATATTAATTTTCTAGGGAAGTATATGCAACTGAATTTGATTTATGAAAAGTGAATGCAACCTAATCTATAATGAGAAAGATACGATGAATGATGCTAGAATAAATTTCAAAAGACAAGAAAACAACTTGATTAATTTTCTATAGGATTGTAAACTAACTATAAGAAACATGGCAAATGTTGGCATTACATTATTGGAATTGATGTCAACAAGGTCATGGTATTGTTCATCATATACCTTATGTAAACTTGATGATGTTAGTAGTCCTCTTGATGTGTGATGCAGTGTTCAACTGGTTGCTTTTGTTGGTTGGCATTGATGTGAACTTGGTTTTGGCATGACTTAGTGGAGGTGATTTGGAGGCTGATTATATATGGCTTCAAGACATGTTTCATTGGTTTGTTATAGGTGATGCTGCTACTAATTATGTTGAAGGTGCCTCTGTAGGTGTTGGAGGAAGTCACATGACTTGATGTTGTTGATGCAAGTGTTGGAGATGTTGCTACAGGTGTTGGAGATGTTATAATAGGTGTTAGAGTTGTTTTGGAGTAGGTTGGTGGCCTAGGTGTTAGTGTATTTGTTTTTTGGAATCCAAGTCAACTTATTTTGATTTATGATGATGATGGTGATTTGGAAGTGAATTGTGAATTATTGTAGAGGTTCCAGTGGCTTCCAGAGGTCCTACATAGGATTTTCCAGATCTGGCAGAAGTTTAGGCAGGATCTGAGGTGATTTGATTGGTTTTCTCCCATCCTCTACCCCAACCACATGAAGTGAGTATTTTGCATGTGGTTGAAAGGATCCAACTTCATGGAGACAAGCCCATGCATGTGATTGTAGCCTAGATCTAGCAGTTTTATGCATGCAGTTGAGAATTTGGCTAGATTTTCTTCAGATTCCTCACGTATCTTAGGTAAATTCAGTGTTTTGGGGATGGTTCATGTTTGTAAATTTTCTAAAACAGGTCAAAAAGCCTTAACCATGTTCTAGAAAGTGATTACAATTGAAAATATACTTTATGAAGTGGAGTTACTGGCTTGATCAAGTTAATGAGCTTAATTCAGATCAAATCAGATGTATGAAAATATTTTATGGAGCTTAGTAGTTCTTGGTAATTATTGAGTTTAGCACCTTAGTTCATCCATTTATTGGAGGAAGATTAATGATAGTGTGGTTGATTCTCATGATATGTTGAGTGAGTGTGATATTGGAGGATAGGGTGCAAGTTGTGAGAGTTTTGTGATGCATATTTTCTGAAGCAGTTTGCAGGCATTGCAATAGTTAGCTAAAGTATGTTTCAATTAGTACTTCATGCAACAAGCGAGGTGGTGAAATAGAGTTTGATTGCAGGAGTATTTGGATATTGTTTTCTCCTAGCATATTATTCATTTTATTTTTTGATTGCAGCATATAGTTGTGAGTGGTTTTACTTATGGCAGAGAGCGATTTAGGTGATGTGTTGATTAGATTAATTTATGCAGTGTTTAGTGAGATTATTTTGTGGGTTTTGGTGTAGTTTTCGGTTTTGATTGTGTTCTTTGAAGAGATTGTTGTTGTAATGTTCTTGTTGAGTAGTTCTCAGTTCTATTCTGAAAATGTATGAAACAAGAACCACATAGAGGATTGGAGTTGGAGGACTCTAGTGAATTCAATATAAGTGAGAAGTTTTATCAATCCAATCGTAGTTGGATAATTCGGAAGAAAATAGGTTAGGCTCATTGGTTTTGGTGTCTTCCAATGGATAGGATTCTGTAGAGTTGTTTATTCGGAATTATGAAACAATGCAACATAATACATGCATAAACATAAAAATAGAGATGCGACATAAATAAATATTCATTTCATTAATATCAAAGAACTGAAAGATGTTTGCATACAAAATGGAAATAAACTGGCTCAAGCGATGATAGCTTATCTCTGAGAAGAGATGTGGTGGCTATATTCCTCTGAACTATGTTCCAAGGAGGCCCAAGGGCCTTTTTATTATTCAATAACAAAGGGAAAACATAAACAAACAAAACCCTAACTCTAGGAGATGGAACACCAAGATTTTGTAGGCACTATTGGGGTTAGTTAGGTAGAAAACTTCCCGAGCTCGTAACTTGGTCATACGATCTCCCTTTGGTGCATACGATACCTCATTAGAAATATAACTCCAACTACTACAGGATTTGTCATAGACCCTTTCCTACAGCTACAGGCCTACTACAAACCTCAAAAAAATGTCACTTAGGCGTCAAAATAACTCCGAAATTTTAGGACCCGAAAATTACTAAAAATAGTAAATGCTACTATAATCAAGAAAACTAATGAAACAGGTTGGAGGTCTAGCTGGAATACATGGGTGACCACCAATATCTATTTGGATCAGTCATTTGATAGTTCGAGAGTAATCATGCGAGGACTGTTTGTTGTGGTGGCTTTCAAAGGATGGTAGTCCATAGATCCGCATGAGAAAAAGATCTCCATTTGATATAGCCAGTTGTAACTCTATGTAAAGAATTTTCTTAGCATAATGAATATTTGAGTAGCACAACAAAAATGAGTGGTTTTTTTCCCTAGAGAGTGTTTTCCACCATAAATATTTGTGTCCTTTGTGTTGAATGCTTTCATGACTTCATTTTTATGTTTGATGCTATGATCTCTGCCTTTGTGTTTCAGTTTATGCATGATTAAAGAATAATAATTCGGAGAAAAACTATAATCGTCTTCAGTAGTGATCTAGTTTCCAACAATTGGTATAAGAGCAAGGCTCTCAGTTGCGTGTTGACCACTAGAGAGTGGGTCTAGAAGATTTTGGTAGAGTTTTGCAACAAAAAAAATCAAAATGGAAGAATAAGGAATTCCAATGCTTTAGAAAGGTAAATTTGCAACATGGAAGGTTAGGTTAGAAATGTATTTGT